>JAJLSL010000006.1:466518-587072 GCA_030567555.1 Kuraishia hungarica
CCCCCCCCCCCCCCCCCCCCCCCCCCCCCCCCCCCACCTAACCGGGTGGTTTAATGTGGATAAATATGGGTTAATGTGGGAACTTGTAATATGTGGAGAACCAGCGACTGGTGTACTGGTGAACCCGTCGGGTATGTTGTGTAACGTGTGGAACTAGAAGAGGAACTGGAACTGTGTGGGTTATTCTGGTAAAGCTGACGCAAATTGAGACGCACCCTAGTAATAACCACTCTACCAATAGACGGCTATAACAGTAAATAGTTCCAATATACTGGTTTCAACCTGATTTAAACTACCTAGTGGGAAATACACTTGGAAATGATCACAATAAATAGCCCATATTATATTTCATCACTTTTGGTCGTGTGGTGTATGAAAATACTCCAGACCGCTTCTCTATGGCCCTTCACTATGGGGAGTTAGTTTACTAAGGAGAGTTTACTAAGGAGAGTTTACTATGGAGAAACCCGAAACCCTCTCACTAGCCACATATCCGAATCTTAAACTCACCAGCCACATCTTACCCCCTTTCAAGTCTATCAATATTAAAGCAAATGATTTGAGGTTTAGTTTGTTAGCTTTATAAGAGCCCAATTAATAGAAAAATAGATTTTAGTTTTCGAATATTATATTATTTCTATCCAGTAGATACCCATAGCCTTGCCCTCCTGGGCTATTTAACTGTGGCTGGTATATCAATGCCCGAGTTAAGTATGGTCTGCGCACTACCATAGTGAACCCTCCAGAGTGAATTCCCCATAGTTAATTCTCACTATGGGCATCACCAACACTTCCACTGCAATGTGTTGACTGGAAAATGCATTGTGGGAGCCAGCCCGAGGAGCCAGCCCGAGGAGCCAGACTGCTGAGCACGAAGCCTGGAACGAACATCAATGAGCACAGTCAGTTTATACAGTCAGTTCATACAAATAGAGACAACAAATATTATACCACAAGACCAGATAGGTGTTAGATAAACGATTTCAAATATATTGAGAGCTGTGCGACATCCAACAGATACTGTACACCCCCTCTACGACTCACTACCCATTCCCCACTACCCACGACCCACGTCCCACGACCCACCACCGCCCACTACATATCCTATACACCACCACCACTTCAATCCACCCAATATCTATCCCGTCCCTTCGCCCTACAATGTCGGAAATCCAATCAAACACAGCTGAACCGCTTGACCTCATAAAGCTCTCTTTGGATGAACAGGTGTATATCAAGTTGAGAGGGTGTAGAGAAATGGTTGGCAAGCTTCATGTGAGTAGCACCAGAAACCCCGTACCAGAAACACCATACCAGAAACTCCCGTTTTGAGAGTGTTGTTTATTATTATTGTTATGATTGTGTTATACTAACAAATATTAGGCTTATGATTCCCATTGTAATATGGTGTTGAGCGATGCTACAGAGACTATTTTCCAAGTCCAAGAAGAAGGTGATGAACCAAAGGTGAGTATACACAGCATGTCTGGGGATAATATTTTTATATATACTCATACTAACATTTATTTAGGTGATTACAAAAAAATCAGAGATGGTATTTTTGAGAGGTGACTCGGTGATACTGGTGAGCAATGTTCAATAGTGTATGTGATTAATAAATGTTTGCAATAAATAAAGGATATACATACATAAACATGGATACCTATTTATTAGTTATATTCCCAACCGTATGTTATGTTATGTTATGTTCTCCCTCATCATCTCAGTAATTACATTCTTAATCCCAAGCAATACCAATCCCATGCAATACCAATCACAAATCATATACTGTTCCTCCTTTCAGTACTCCTCTTATGGCCCTCTTTCTTCTTCCCCTGAACTATTGGCATCTTATCCTCTTTCTCCCATTCTCTAAACACCATATGGGCATACTGAGACCCCACTTTATAAATCTCCTCAAACTTACCAAAGTCCAATGTTCCATACCCTTCGATTGGTGGTCTTAAATAGATCACCCCTTCAGTTGTTTTTGCACTTTCAAGGGCATTCACAGACGCAACATACGCTAATCTCTGTTGGATCTCAGCCATAGAAGGAACGTTGGGGTGTTTGGAAAAGGGGTTCCATCTGTTGAACACAACCCATATCCCAGAAAGAGAATCCCCATATGTCATGGGGGTCTTATCGTCTACTGACCCTACATCAACAGCGAAGATAATACTGGCACCTCTCTTCTTCATTTCTTGAACCGGTAGATTGTCGACATACCCACCATCAAGTAACATTGACCCGTTATCGGCAATGGGAGGAAGAAACCCGGCCAATGACATAGAGGCCCTAACGTATCTCCACGCATATCCAGACGAATGGATCTCCATTACCGAATGGGTGATGTTGGTACTATTGGCATAATACCTGATCCAAAAGTCCTCTATACGAGAATCTCCAAACGCTTTCCAGATACCCCTGTTGAACTCGTGGCCCGTGATATAGGAGGTGACGGGATATGTGAGGTCAAATAGCATTCTCCATACACTACTTACTCTACCTGCAAACTTCTTAGCACGGCCATAGATGGGCACCAGATCATAGTCCCTGGCATATAATCCACCTACAAATGACCCGATTGAAGTTCCCCCAATGAGATCTACTGGTATTCCATGTTCTTCCAGTGCTTTGATAATACCAATATGAGCAATGCCACGTGCACCACCTCCTCCCAACACTAACCCAACTGCTTGGCCGGATAATATACGAGCCAGACGTAAGAAATCGTACTTATGAGACTGGAATGATTGATAATATGGTCTTCTTGAATGTCTCAGTTTGATCCCCAGAAGATCATTGGCCAACAGATTCTCTACACGGCTTCTTATTTGAGCTACCTGTTCTTTCATGGGAAGTTTCACCAATGGGAAGATCCCCGAAGTTGACCTCTCAGTGTGGTGACTGCTTTGAAAGTTCATTTGGATATGGTGATGGGAATGCACCCAAATCCTATTCTTCAGCCAGTTATTGGTAGATCCCGGCTCCACATACCTTTCTGGATGGAGTAAGATCAATTCTGTTCTGGCAGTGGTTTTCATCTTCACCAATAACCTCTCGTAGTCACCTATATCGGGACTGGATTGAGCATCTGCCAATAACAATATACAATCTCCTTGAGAAATACACGTACGAGTCCATCTAGAGTTTACTGGTGTGTCTGTGATGTATATCACAGTTTGGTACTTTTCTTCCAGCTCTGCAAAATACCCACTTTGCTTCATCTTTGATAACTTATCGAAGGCATGCTTACCCAATTGACTGAGAGTTGACGCCTGGTCAAGAGCAATAACCGATTGCCCGATGGATTCAAATGCTGACGCCAACTTCTCACCGAAATCAGCAACGGGGAGTCCATGAGTAGTGGGCAAAACGGTTATGGTGCGGTATCTCGCTCCCTTGGAGACTGGTGATTGCGTTTCCGCACTGAGAGGAACAGATATTGGAGATATCAACCCTAAAGCAGCAGCCTCGCTTACTTCGGACTTCATCCTTTCAGCAACAATCCTTGATACTTTGATCATAATGGAAGGTTTGGTAAGGGCAAGCAACTCAAAGAGAGCACGAGGAATTCTAGCCGTTTCAGAGTCTCTAATAGCAACCAATGTGCTCTGTCTCTCTGTAGCAGTAAGAACTTCCACTTCTCCCAAAGATTCGCCCTGGCCGTGCTCTCCAATCACATGGATTTCGCTAGCATCACCACCAGATAAAGACGTACTACGGCTATGATGTTTGTTATTTATATGACTGCCATATTTAACTTCCCGAGTAAAAGGGTTACCCTCAATTACTGACCTGAATCTACCGTTTAATACTATATATATACCATTGGCAATATCCCCTTGGTTATACAGAGAATGACCGGCCTGTGTATGGACCCATTCCATAGCAAAATCCATTAGCAATATACGTCTGTCTAGAACCCTCAGAAGATTTTTGGCAATGGACAACTGGATCGACGGGTACTTCTCACAAAGTTTATCCAGGGACTCTTTGGAGAGGAACCCAGCATATACATCTGTCTTTGCGGTAACGGTTGCAAATGATCTGAACCCTAGAACAGAGCCTAGATACCCAGCAATGCCGCCTGGTTTTATCGTATACAAGTCTTTCTCCTTATTATGTTGGTCTACATATGTAACATCCATAATACCTTCAACCACATAGTACAATCCACTAGTGGCCTCATTCTGCTCCACGATTTTACGGCCTTTCTTGATATACATAATGGAAATCAAATCAGCAACCTCCTTCTTAATGGATTCAAAATCAAACTTGGGCTTGGAACCTTCTTCACCATCAGCAGAGTTGGTTTCCATAGAGAGAACCCAACTAGACGAAGAGAATGTCCTTGCTCTCATCCGCGGGCTGGCTATACCCAATCCTAGCATGGGACTATTTATATCGCTCACTAACGATAACGAGCTCTCTGAAGCTACAACAGAGGGAGGTTGCTCGATACCCAGTAATTGAAAGAGCCTCTCAGTGAGAGCGATACGGAAAGAACTATCTTCAGTTTCTTCTTCTGCTGAGAACTTACGAGCCCTCACCTCCTTGTCCTCTGTCCTGCTGGGCTTAGAGGTGGAGAAACCAGTGGTCCTCTCCCTACGGGAGAGAGGGACAGACGATAAGAGGTCACCAGGGTTAGCAGAAGTTCTGGAGTCAAGAACTACATGGCGTGACGAGACATCACGCTGAAGAGGAGGGTGATGGTGATTACTTGTTTTGTATGAGGCCTTCCTATGAGGGCTAGGAATGGAAATCACCTCCTCATCGTTTAGTCTGGATGAATGGGATAGTTCAGGAGAGAGGGTTGAAGCGATGGAAGAAATAGAGGCGGTGGAGATGGTGGGGTGGAACTCGCCCTGAGTGGTATGAAGGGATAAATTAGATAGTGTGCTACTGCTCTGTTTAGGAGTAGATAGTGAGGTCTTACCAGGAGCCGGAGCCAGATCCCCTCCCCCAATAGAGGTCTCTTCTCCATACTTGTTGAGTCTTTGTATTACTCCATCATGTAGGTATGACGGTAAATCATAGGTTGCCATATTGTTTAAGTTTACCTCTGCTTTAATTACATCCTTGGTGAGTCCCAAATAGTTGTGTGCTGCTTGGAAAGTCACCCTATACAGTCTAGTGAGGATCATCTGGGCAATATGACCAGTGCTTTTAGGGTATTTAGTAGCTACTCTTCTGAAGCTTTCACGAGGGATTACAGATATAGTACAGTTTCCATCCGGAATTGCAATCAGCTCATGACTCACCTGAGGAGGAGTGTTGTTATGATGATGAGACATATTAGGATTCATCATATGGGTCTTTTTCTCCGTGTGGGCAGAGCCACTGTTACCACTGCTGCTATGGTCAAGAGAGAAATTATCAGGAACCACAGGGAGGGACAAACCGGGTGAAAACCGGGTGTCCCTTACGTCTGAGACCCCATGTATTCCACCAAAGGCACTGGAATTGATACGTGGAGTGACCCCAGGGGTGACTCCAGGGGTGATTCCAGGGGTGATTCCAGGAGTGATTCCAGGAGTGATTCCAGGAGTGAGACCGGGTGTCATTCTAGGAGTGATTCCATTCGTGGGAGAGCCGATTATATCATGCCCCGACATGGCGAAATCGGCCGTTCCAGCGAATGCTTCAGTTCTAGGAGTCTGAATTGGGGTATATCTGGGAAGTGATGCCTCTTCTGTCAGGAGTCTCAGTATACCAACCAAAGAAGAGAGGGGAGAACCCGTTTTCACCACATTCAACAGTTGGTACCTTACGCCGTTGAAAGTGCGTACATCTCTACTATCCTCAGAAGAGGCAAATGGGTTGGTTCCATCGTTTGTCCCGACTCTACAGTATACAGACATGGTTCCTTCCACCACTATGGAGAAGCCCAACTCGTCATCGATCAGAAGTACTTCCGAGGGGCCCAATTTCTGGGTGGACATACTCTTAGTAAGCTCATGAAACACAGGTGTTTCCAAATATCCAAAGATCCTTATACCCGACAAGAACTCATCGAGATAGCTCATTCGGGGTTTGCGTTCTCCATCGCGAGATTCCAAGAATATATCTACTTTTGGGGGTTGTCTTTTGGGTTCTTCTGGCAGACGGGAATACACAGTTAGGTAACGATAACGAACAAATGCCCAAACCAGCAGGGCCACCATGGCCAGAATGGCCAGCAAAGAAGAAAACGGCAGTGTGACACTGAAACTCGACGAAAGTAGAGAAAGTGTATATGCGGGGGCATAATAGAGGACGCCACTCAGTACCTTGAAGAAACACCATGAGATGAACCAAAACACACCTGAAAAGAGGGATATAGAACCGGTGGAGTCAAATGGAGGTGGTGGAGTGAGATTGGGTATAGCAGGAGGAAGAGGCGTTGTATTTGGATCCAATGATTGAAGAGATGTGAGAAATGAAATATGCTGTGGAGTGCTCTTTGAGATCATCTCAGAGAGGATCTGGTCAACTGTTTGAGATATATGATCAAGTGACATGGTGGGGATGAACTGACTATGTGATTAAACGACGATCTGTGAGTTTCTGTGTGAGAAGGTGGATCAGTTGATCAGAAGGGGAGTTGGAGCACTTTCTGAGTGTAGAGGGGTGGTGGGAGTACGATGGATGAACTTGAACTGATGAGTTGTTCACTATGCAGGGTTAATGAGATATGCGGTATATGATGGAGTGCCAGCTATACCTCCACTGACAATTGGTCTGTGGAACGAAAAAACATATATAATAACAGCCAAATCAGTCTCAATCAAATACAATTAGATACTAGAAACACATCTACTCTTAGATCATGGTAGAGATATCTGGAGCCACCGACCGCTACTACTACTTTCCGTCCAGTTAATCCGGAGCTTCCCTCTACATGTCCCAAAAAGGAAACATCATCTCGAGGTGCATGTAGTTGCTGCACGAGAGCCATGTGGGGCTGCGTGTACTTCGCGAT
The DNA here is from genome assembly GCA_030567555.1 of Kuraishia hungarica. NCBI lineage: Eukaryota > Fungi > Ascomycota > Pichiomycetes > Pichiales > Pichiaceae > Kuraishia > Kuraishia hungarica. The sequence goes on from JAJLSL010000006.1 coordinate 473,486, forward strand.
TAGATAGAGGGAAGTAGAGGCAGGTAGAGGGGAGCCTCTACAATCAAGAGGGTTGTTATAATATATTTATCCGGGTGATCTGAGTTTCTTGGGGTTCTCCAATAGTAGTTGGTGTAAATCCACACCAGCTTATAGATGTTTCACTGTTGACCTCCAAGTTTAACTTCTCAGTGTGCCACATCTCAGTGTGCCAGGTCTCAGTTCCCCACCTTTGGGCCCCATTACACTCAGTGCTCGCACCCCACCTGCATAGTGAAAGCGGTGGAACCCTCAGTGGAACTCTCAGTGGCACCCTCTCCTATGCTGCAACCACCCCGTCATCTTCCCTCAGTTGTAGTACTGTTCACCTTTTGTACACCAAGTCCTCACAGTGTGAAATCCCCATAGTATAAAATCCCCACAGTGTAAAATCCCCACAGTGTAAAATCCCCACAGTGTAAAACCCACACAGTGTAAAATCCTCACAGTGTGAAGTCCTCACAGTGTAAAATCCTCACAGTGTAAAATCCCCACAGTGTATATCGTGTGCCCCATAGTGTACTGCAGATAGTGTTCAGCTTACAGACTACACCGTACAGCTTATACTGGAGCGCGCGACTGCAGTGTTTACATGGTGGGAAGCATCGCGTAGTATTTATATTATGTAGAAGAAGTGTTTATTTAGTATGGAGATGCATCGCGCGTAGTGAAAATATACACTATTGGTCCCGTCTTGTACACCATTGGTCCCGTCTTGTACACCATTGGTCCCGTCTTGTACACCATTGGTCCCGTTGTGTACACCGTTGGTACCCGTCACGAGACTGAATAATTGGCAACGGTCTTTGAAAGGAAAGTTGTCGAGAGTTTTTTGGACACTGTCAAGCGTTGCAGGGATTCTATGGTGTATGTCTTTTGACCACACATGTCTGCATTTCATCATACACGCCCTTAAACATACATATATACGTTACGGTCTCTCTGGCTCCTATTTGGCTCCCATTTGTTGAACCACATTACAACAACGTCACAACCATTTGCTGCGGTAACATGTCATCTCCCCCACCAATACCCACCAGACCCCCAGAGGCACTACGACGCCGCACATCACAGGCCGTAGAGACGTTTGTAGGGGGTCCTCAATTCCATGACACGGGGTTTTCGCACACCGGTTTCTCCGAAACTGTTTCACCACCAGGGGGGATCTCACCTCCAAGGGGCTTTCAATTGCCGTCTCTCCCACCACAAGGAACTTCACAGCGACCTTCACAGCGACCTTCACATGTACCATATAGAACAACATCCAACCATGCTCCAGTGCCGAGTACAAATACGAATACGAGTCCTCATTATATCCACCCTCACCCCCACCCCCAGCCCCACCACATAAACCAGTATTCACAACCGGCTGGTGCTAATGTCCCCCCATATGTCCAGAACACTCCAATATCCCCATCTTCTTCACATATACCGTCCAGGCCCATTGGTCCGAGATCAATGCCCACATGGGCTTCTCAGCCAACATATTCAACCCCACAACGTCTTGCCGAACCCTCTGCAGACAGATTTGTTGATCGGTTGGGCCACCAACATTCTGCGAGTTATGCGGATGATATCACTACACCATACAATAGTGCTGCGTTCCCTGCGATGTCACCAAACGTCCCTATACGGCAGTCGTCTGCACTTGGACCTTCACCTTCTTTACCTTCTCTGCCTACATTACCGTCTTTAGATAGTGTTAATTTTAGAGATATACCTGTAGGGGCAAATAAAGGGTCCCATAAGCAGACCAACAACGGCTCCCCTACACTAACCCAAAGAACCCCATTACCCCCTTTACCTATGTCATCATCCCCGGAGCACACTGATATGGGCCTCCAAATATCGACTTCACCCACTTCTTCGATGAAACAGAAGAGAAAACCACCTCCACTTAGTCCTAGTCCACCACGTAGTCCTGTTCATAGTCCTGATCATAGTCCTGAAAGGAGGGCACCTGATGGTATAAACATCCAATCAGCTTCTCCTGATGGTAAACACACGAGAAATCCTCCCGATCTCCTCCAAGAGATTATCGCTCTTACAGTTTCTCCTTCACAGAGAAACAAATCACCTCACAGAAGACCCCCTCCCGCTAGTGATTCTCCCCCCTCTTCTAGACAGTCGGTGGATCTCCATGATGACCAACGAACCCCTCGCACTCCTCAAACTCCTCGTACACCACTTGCTGGTGGTGTATTCCCCTCTTTACCCCAATTACAAGAGAGGTCGTCACAAAGATCGCCTTCCCCAGTGAAAATAACGCCATTAGCACCTAGGGCTGGCACTCCTTCGGCGCCCGGAACACCAATAACTCCTTCTAGAAATTCAGCCGTCCTCCTGGATACCCCCAAGAACTATTTGTCACCTCCATATGACTCTGGTCACACTTACCCTGGCAGAGATGGAAGAACAGGCATTCCACGCTCTCCTCGTGTTTCTAATGGGTTGCTTGCAGATTCGGAGTCTCCAAGTGGATCCCCACCACCTGACCAAGGATCAACTTCCCGCCTACCCTCCGTATCCCCTAATAGATCACTCAACAGATACCCCATCAGTGATGATGAAGCTGAATGGGTAAGTAGATCAGACCCTATGGGTGATGATATGTGGACTCCTCAACCTTTGGTAGTTCGTAAGAAGGGTAGTGGCAATAGCCCATCCACTACCACTACCGCCACCACCAAAATGGCGAGGTCAGACACATTTGATGATCAAAAACAGGGCGTATCTCCTTCAACTGACCCTTTTTTTGCCACTGCAGAATTGGCTGACGAAGTATTAGAGAGACGTCATGTTTCTGACCAGATGGGTAGTTTGGTCTACGATACCTATGATACGTACAGTAGTCATTCGGCAAGGGGTGATGCGCCTCCCTTTCCTCTGCCTCATTTGCCCCACAATGGGATGCCTGCCTTGCCTTATTCCTCAACCGTTCTAACAGACGGTGATTTCGCATTATGTAGAGATGTAAATTCCATGGATGATCTATGGAGGTGGTCATTGGGAATAGGCAGGTTATCGTCAAGCGCACTCATGTCCTATGACGAATGGCGCAAAGCGTTGGCAATGCTGTTCCATTACCATAGTAATGGCAGCTTGGACACAGAAGCGGGCAACATGCCCACTTTCAACACCATTCAAACCATTGAATTCATGGTGGAATCCTTCATTTCTGCTGTTGAAAGTGCTGATGGTGTTGCCTATGGCGCTGAACCTCAAAAGGCCGTCACCTTCTATGAGCATCTCCAGTGGGAGTACCACACTTTAGGTGAATATATGAGTAATCATAGTAAGGAGAAGGGTGAGGATGATAATGACGATGATTATGACACTAGCAGCATTTATTCTGGAGGAAATGATAGAACCGCAGAAGCCTCTGAAAATGAGCAAGTATCAGACTCTCTCACTATTGAAGAGCAAGCTCGTCAAATCCTTTCCAGTAAATCATCTTCTACTGTTGGTGTCAGACAATTAGAGGGCAGTTGGGTGACTTTTTACAGCTTCTCTCGTGAAGAGATGAAGATCCTGCAACAATGGGATGAGAAAATGGTACAGAAACAGTGCTATTTGTTTGATCTCATCAAGCTAGAACAGAAGTTCTTATCTAATATTAATGCCATGATCGATATATACGGTAAAAGTTTCCTGCAGCAGAGCCCTCCACTGGTCATGGACCACAAGGAGTTCTATGACAAGTGTTTTACCCCACTCAAGAAACTGAGAAGTATACACCGGGAGTCTTTGTTTGAGCCTTTATTGTCATATATGAAGAAGGACGGGAGTGTTTTGGTGGGAACAGGTGTATACGATATATATTTGAATTATATAACACAAACAGCAGTAGCGTATATCTATCATGCCGCGTGTCAAGCCAGGGTACACGCAACCTATAGGGCTGAGAAGGAAGGGAGTGGTGGTGATGATGATGGTAATGGTGGAGAAGAGTCTAGGCTAATCGGATGGGTCCAAGGGGTTGCTGATAAAATTGAGAACCCCGATGTAAGGAGTCCCGACCAGTTGTTTAACAACTATTTCTTTGTACATCTCATAGATATAAGCAATACTCTACAGGCGGTGATCAAAGCAGCCACTCCAGCTAGTTTGCCTAGAAAGTCATCCAAAAAGAACCAATTATCCACTATTGAGGTGGTCAAAGCAACGGAACTCGTAGATAAAGTGAGGAAATTGACCCTTAAAATGGATATCACACAGGCCCGTCAAGCTCTTCAGATTATCCCCAAAGAGGTTAATCTCTCTAAAGGTTATGTGCTTCTTTTAGACCTCAATAACCCCCAGAGAGCTGACGTCTACAGGGACGATTTCTTCCGGTCGAAAGGTAATAAGTGGAACGATATCCATTTGATATTGTTGGATAATTTCCTTTTGATTGTGGAGTTGACCAAGCTTTCCTCCTCCAGAATAACAGCATCCACTTCTCCCTTTAAGTACCAATTAGTGGGGGCTCCAATAGCAGTAGAACACATGTCAGTGGTTGTTCTGGAGACACTCTCTACCAAAGAAGTTGAGTCTTCGTCATCTTCTTCGGCTGCTCTTTCCTCCTCGCCCATCTTATCACGTAACTCAAGACTGCTTAAATCCGTTTCCACTAAAACCATGTCTCCTGCGAGTAAAGATCACCACTTTGATGAACCGGAGATCATCTATTATCAATTTAGAGTGAACCTAGGAGACGGCCGTGGCTACTACTTATTGGCGTCAAGAGAGAAAATGTTGAGGGATCAATTCATTAATAAGGTAATGGTACATAAGAGTAATTACTACACTAGGGCCAATCGTAGTGGTGTAACGTTTGATGTGGTAGCAAACGATATATTTGGATATGCCACTTCATCAATAGAGCCTCATTTGTCGGTAGTAAGTGCGGGCCATCCCCTCATGGAGGGTATCAGAAGTGTGTCCAGAGATGTGTCTTCACCCTCCCTTGTGCGTGATTCTCCTCAGTCCATGGTATATTTCCACCATCTGCAACGGGAATACGTCCTCATTGCCGGCACGTTCTGTGTAATGATGGGACAACGAGGATCCTCTCCGGACCAATGGAGACGAGTGTTGGACTTTCAAGGATTCAAGCGGGCTTCTGTTCACCAGATCCATGTGATTGAGAATCTGAAACTGTTGTTAGTACTCAATGGGAGCGAACTGATGTATTTCCCACTAGATGGGTTGATGAAAGTGTATACTAAGGAAGCTAGTGCAGCCAGTGGCAAGAGCATTGTGAAGAGTGGAGTGAATCTATTCATAGTTGGTAAACAGGAAGGCGTAACTTTGTTATTCGTCGTTAAGCAGAGGAGCAGCTCTCATTCACACCCTATGGATGTCTATGAGCCTAGAATTGCTAGGGATGGATTTGATCATTTCCACCTGTTTACATCTCTATCTAACGATACTGCTATCTTAGGTATAAGCATTTTCAACTCCACTTTTGTATTGCATACTCAATTAGGGTTCCAAACAAATAGTCTTGGTAGATTGTTACCTCGTCGTATTCCAGATTGGAATACCGATGAAGCACAGTACAACTTCCATGGGGAACCGCTTGACTTGAGCTTGAAAAAGATGGTATGTAAAGGGGTGTTCAGACTACCCAATGGTGCTGAGTTTGCATTGGTTTACTCTAAATGTGCGGTATTTGTAGATGAAGCGGGTAAGATATCACGGTCGAAGGTGATAGATTTCCCATTCCAGTGTATTGAAGTAGCCTTTGAGAATAACCTCTTGATTGTGGCCGGGCTGGAGTGTTTGATTGTTTGGGATATCCCATTTGGCCAAGGGAGCAAGGAGAACAATAAAGTTGTGATTTCATTGACAGGAAGGGATATGAAGATGATCTGTAAGGATAGTGACAGGGTTTCGTTCTCAACGGGACATCCAGAGGATCTTCAAAAGCAAGTTGTATTTAAACTCAACGGGATAACTTAGGGAAGTGTGGTTAATTGTATTAGGATTATGGATTTATGGGTGTATATTATAATGATACCGGTTAATATATCGAAATGTATAGTTGCATTCATAAGGATGCAGATAATGGAGAGAGCATTTACCCGGTCGCGAGAGTAGGTTAAGAGGTGACGATGTAGATCCAACAATAACACGGTAACACGGTAACACGGTCTACATTGTAGGAGAGGTATTTTTTTCTACCAAATGCCATATCTCTGGGTCAAGTTATCATCAGCTAATCCCTTCCTGTTCAGATCTTTGGTTCTCCCTCCGTTCCCACCCTTCCCAGGCAGTCCCCCCAACCCACCAGCAGCGGATCCGCTCATCGCTGCCCCCTTCCGGCCAGCCCAGTCCGCCGCCCAGCCAGCCCAGCTCATCGCAGCCCGTGCGAGCGGTGCCAACCGGCCTACTGGGCTGCTCCTTCTGGGCTGGCGCGTGCGGCCTGCGCGCAGTATCCTGCAGGAATTTTGGCTTAGGACCCCTGCCGATTTTGTGGGGAAATGGGCCGATAATCAGAGCAGGTCAATAGAAGGAAAGGGGACGAACAATATAAAGGGTAAATGTTAGAAAACAGGTAATGGTAAGCAACTCAAGTATTCTGTGTGTGAATTGAATGAGTTTGTTTTAATTAGCATTTATTAGGGTGCAGAAGTCATTGATTGTGTGTACTGCTTCGTATATATATGTAGACTTTGTAGACGAAGGATCAGGATAGATAGCTTAGCGTGTTGTAACTTTATATAAATTAGAAGATTAGAAGATTAGAAGGTTAGAAGGTTAGAAGGTTAGAAGATTAGAAGGTTAGAAGATTACATGACTGGAAGATTGGAAGATTTGAAGATTTGAATAATAGAAGATTTGAATACCGAAATATCAAAATACCAAAATATTGTGAGACAGTTGATACTTGTTTTTTTTGGGGATCAGATTCAATTCTCTTATTATGACTAGACTATATTCTACAATGAGAATAGTATTGTTAGATTATAGTGAAACACTCTGTAATGAGTGGAAGAGATCGATTGGTCAGGTCAATGGGTCAAGATACTCCACTTGTACTGATTTGTCATGGTTTGGCAAACCATTACAAGTGTCTGTTCACCAAGGAACCCTTGAAACAGTTGCAACACATCTAGGTCCCGTTTCACCTCCATCAGGTGTAACCACCATAGTGTCACCAGGCAACTCGTTTGGATACCTTGGTGGAGGGTTTGATTTGGCACTTTCGGAGTTTTTCATGGAGCCTTCCAAAATGCCCCAACACCATGTTCAAGCTAAGTTGATACAGAATTATTCTCCACCGGGAAGGGCAACTCTTGTGGAGTTTCATAGTGAAACGTTTAGAGCCCATTCAAGAGCTTGGAAGACGTTAAGGGCGTCGTCCATAATCCATATCCCCACTATGAGGGTTCCCAGGAGACTCATCAAGGATGGTGGTTCTAAAGTTGAGATGTTGGAGTGGAGTTCGTTTGTATTTGACTGTATATGGGAAGCTCTCAGCCAAGTTCAGCGGCATACAGAGGGTGCGACCGGTCAAGGGGATTCTCCAAGAACTGAAGAGGCTATTGATACGATTATCATACCAGGGATAGGAACAGGGTATGGGGAGCTGCCCAAAGATATTGTTGCCAAAGCTACGGTTGCGGCGATTAGTATATTTACCAATTCCAAGTTATTGCCGATGGAAAAAGCTCTATTATCGTTAAGGTTTATGGGCGAAGATTATACCAAGTTGTTAACGCAAGAGGATTTAGGTGGTGTTGATGGTGGAGAAGAATATGATGCACTAACCCAACCGTTAACAGACTTGTTTGGTAAGTGAGGGAGAGGGAAATGTGGATCTTTTGAATTTATAAAGAATAGAGTTAAGAAGTATAGTGTTAAGAAGTATGGAGTTGAGAAGTATGGAGTTGAGAAGTATAGAGTTGAGAAGTATAGTGTTGAGAAGTATAGAGTTAAGAAGTATAGAGTTAAGAGCTACTTATTAGAAGATTACATTATAACTGCGTACGGTTGTAGACGCGTAGGCTTGGGTTGGCATAGTCAAGATAAGTCTTGATATTGAGCAGGAAAGGTGATTGATGAGGAAAGGTGATTGATGAGGAAAGGTGATTAAGGGAGAGGAAAAATGGCCAGTGTATATTAAATAGTAGTTAGCTGAACTATAAAGGAGTGGAGGGGAGGGTGTTTGTAAACCTTATGGTGTGGACCCGGCAGATCACAGGTTCTCGGCCCAACCAGACAGACAGCCGAGGCAGACAGGCCAGCCAAACAGGCCAATCAGACAGGCCAGCCAAACAGCCCAGGCAGACGGGCCAGCCGGTAGCTACCCACCCAGCCCACAAGTCTCAGCCAGAAAGGAGAGAAGGCATAAAAGGGAGAGAGGCCAGAGGGCTCAGTGGGCCGTGGCCCTGCGATGGTCGTTGACCCTGCGATGAGCGGTGAGCCTGCAATGAGCGGTAAGCCTGCGATGGTCCTTGAGCCGCGTTTGTGGGCAGTGTCAATTGGAAGTGTGTTAACCATAATGAGAGCCCATGAACGATAATGGGCGAAACAGTAATGGAGAAATATCAATCTACGAATATTGAACAACAGGTGTAATTAATAGATGTAATAATCGATCCATTGAAATAACTCATTAGCCATTGTTAGTTAATCTGGTTGATTGTATGCGATAATTGATTATATTGATTGATTGTGTTAGTGGGTCACTAATAGAGCTATAGTGTATATACCATCCCCCCCGTACACCGACCGATACATCGATACACCCCGTTCAGCTATCATAGAAAGGCACGCACACGCAATTGTATAATCACAGGTATATCAACACACGGATATACTACATAGCGATCCATGCATCTCATTATATGAAACAAGCCACCATTATATAATCAAATCATTATATAACAAATCATTTGTATACCACTTATCCACATCTCAGTTATCCACATACCAGGTTACGTTATCTCCTTGACCCCCCCTCTCACTCACGATGAACCAACAACCACCAAGAACACTGAAGATTCAGCCGGCTCAGGTTCAACAGTTGCTGAACCAATATAAAATTGAGACAGAAGCAGCTCAAAGGGCAGGTCTTCAAACACAGGAGGGACAGGCGCATGCTCAGAAGGCTCAACAGATAAAGAATATCCTGGTTGAGTATAGGCAACAACAGCAGAGGTTGGCACAGCAGCAACAGCAGCAACAGCAGCAAGGACAGGCTAATACGCCCGGGAGTGGGACCCCGGGAAGTAGTGGAACCCCTGGCGCAGGTGGTAATATTGGGCCCAACAATGGAGCCCGTCGTGCTGTGCCACAACAGCAGGCACAGGCACAGCAAGGGAGACCAGGTGGAGCAGCCACTCCACAGCAGCAGCAGGCACAGCTGGCTCAGCAGCAGCAAGCGCAGCAGAACCGTAATGTTGCACTTGCTCAACAACAGTTGAATGTTCAGAAGGCGTCACTTCAACAAGCGGCACTTGCACAGCAACAGGCACAGCAAGTTCAGCAGGCACAGCAGGTGCAACATGCACGTGCTCAACAGGCGCAGCAACAGGCGCAGCATCAGCAACAACAACAACAACAGCAGCAACAGCAACAACAACAACAACAGCAGCAACAGCAACAACAACAACAGCAGCAACAGCAACAACAACAACAGCAGCAACAACAACAACAGCAGCAACAACAACAACAGCAGCAGCAACAGCAGCAACAGCAACAACATTCTGGTCCACCAAATGGTCAGCAGCAGGGCCAACTACCCAATGGACAACACCAGCCACCACAGACGGCTCAACAGCTACAGGCACAGGCACAGTCGCGTGCTGCTGCTGTACAGCTGACACTGGAAAGATTCCAGAAGCTTAAGAAGTACTTGGATGACTTCTACAAGCAGCTGAAGACCATCGAAGAGGCAAAGAAAAACCCATCGCTTGCACCCACTGACCTAGAGAAGCTCCTACAGCAGGAACAGGCGATCAAGCTCAGGTATGAGCAGACCAAGAAGGTGGCGGTGCAGATGTCTCAGCAATTGAAGGTGCAACAGGCACAGGTGCAGGCGGATCTTCAACAGGCTCAAAAATTGCAACAGGCACAAGTTCAATTGCAGAATCAACAGGTGGCAGCCAGAGCGCAAGCTCAAGCTCAAGCGCAAGCGGGCAGGGCAGCCACCGCGAGCTCACCAGGTGGTGTGGGTGGAGTTCCTGCCGGGGCGCGTGCGGCTGGTAACGTGGGTGGAGTGGCTGGTAAGCCTGGCACCGCTCCTAATGCTAGCACTGCTCCTGGCGGTCAAAGCAGACTTACTCCACAACAACAGCAGCAATTGTTATATCAGCAACAGCTTTTATTGCAGCAGCAACAATTACGTACAGCAGGTGGGGCTGTTGGTGCTGTTGGTGCTGTTGGTGCAGGCGGTGCTGGTGCCCACGCATTGGCCCCTCAGATGACCGCTCAGCAGGCTGCTCTACAAAGGCTTTCTCAGCAGCAACGTGCCGCTGCGGCCTCTGGCCAGGCACCCCAAAACGGGTTGACCCCACAACAACAGCAGCAGCTTCAACAGCAGCAACTTCAACAGATCCAGCAACAACAACAGCAGCAGCAGCAACAGCAGCAGCAACAACAACAACAACAACAGCGTACTCAAACCCCGGGTAATGGATTGCCTGGCAGTGGATTATCTGGTGCAGGATCACCTATTAACGGTGTTTCACTTCCACCGGGCAAAGGTCCGATCCCACAGGGTGGTGCTGGTACTCCTTCTGGTGCCACCCGTCAACTACCAGCTGGTGCTCGTTCTCAATCACCTCCTGGCAGTGGAAATGCTGCCGGTGGCAGTGCTGCTGGCACTCCAGTCACTGCGGTGAATGCCGCTGCCCTTGGGGTTGCTCCTTCTGGAACTGCCACGACCTCAATCACAAAGCCCGCGTTCCCCAACTTGCCCATTAACGAGGAACTTAAGGTGGAGTCCCCCAAACCGGTTGCCGTTAAGATGAACAACCGTCCCAGTTTGCTTGGTGGTAACGCAATGAACGCACCAGCCCTCACAACACCGGCGATGGTGAAACCTCCCGCCTTTGAGCTGGAGGGTGATCGTGTTCTACACAAGAGGAAGCTGAAGGAGCTGGTGAGAAGTGTGGGGGCCGATGAGGGAGATGGAGAGACGGTAATTGATGGAGACGTTGAGGAATTGCTACTGGACTTGGCAGATGAGTTTGTCACCGGTGTCACTTCGTTTGCATGTAGATTGGCTAAGCATAGAAAGGCAGACACCATTGATGTTAAGGATGTTCAATTACACCTCGAGAGGAACTGGAACATTAGGCTCCCTGGTTATGCTGGTGATGAAATTAGAAGTGTTAGGAAATGGGCCCCCACTCCTACTTATAACCAAAAGGTCAGCGGGGTTGGGATTTCCAGAAGTGTCAATAAGAATTAGTGTGTATTAATAAATAGAATTGTCTGAACTATATACGGGATATAATAGAAATAGCATTAAAAACTCAGATTATTATCTTCGAGCTCATATTATCCATTAGGTGTTGGTAGGCGTGGGTAGGCGGTGGTTCTGATTATACTGCCTCTTCGGGGGGGACTCCATCTGATGGGTGCATGGTAGTGCATGACAGTGCATGACAGCACTGGTGATGTATTTTTCAGCCACTACATCAGTAGATAATTAAATGGATATATTGCAAAAAAAAGCGTGTTTTCAGCGAGACATTCGGTTGGGAAACTCTGTTGTATATATTATTTTGCTCCCCTTATTTGGTTAATTGATTATGTTTTGCTGATCTTTGCCGCAAGAACCGCATAGCTGACTGCCTTATTGCTTCCCAGCCAAGGCTAGCTGTGCTACGCTGTCCATTACACTGCTACCATTAGCAAAGAGTATCACACACAACACCACACTGGTACCACTAATGAATGCTATATAAAACACTGTTCTAATACCATATTCATATATTACAATCACTCAAATCAGCTCATATACGACCATAGCCCACCTCACCCCGATGGTGCCATCCTTCCTCTCCTATGTGAGGAAAGTGACAGACCCTTCTAATGTTGTGGTGGACACATCGTCTTGGACAATTGATGGCATAGCCTATTGGAGTGTACGGTACTTGTTTCATCCTATTTATGTTTGGTTTATCGCTGGTGTGTTTAGCCGTTTATATCCAATTGCCAGTCTAACAGTGCAGCTGACTCTATGCATCACTGTAGACACGCTATGGTATCTCTGTTGGTTGAACTATCGTGGAAAGATATATACCAATGCCACTGATCATCCGAGGAATATACTGATAACTGGAGGCTCTAGTGGGCTGGGGTTGGAGATTGTGAACCGGTTGATAGAACAATCGCATAGTATACCCATAGACACTATTCACATAGTAGATATTAAACCTTTCCCTAAGGAAACACCTCAAGGATCGACGATATTGTTCCACAGATGTGATCTGAGTAGTCGTAACCAAATTGCTGCATTATGTGAGAAGTTGTTATCTTCTCATAATATCGACGTTCTGGTGTGTAATGCCGGCTTGAGACACTCTGGCAGTGTTGAGACAACCACCATAGAAGCAATGGATAGACTTATGAATGTGAATGTTTACTCTCATATAGAGTTGATCAAGGAGATCATAAATAGAAGAAGCTCCACGGAGAATGTTCCCCTTCACATAATTAGCATTGCTTCTGTATTGGGATTGGTGGGACCTAAGAACCTTTCACTTTACTCAGCCACAAAGGCCTTTATGATCCAAATGATGGAGAGTCTGGCCCACGAGTATATGGACACCTCCAAAATAAGAGTATCCACGTTCCTTCCGGGCCAATTATCAACAGATATGTTTGCAGACGTTCATACAGAACACACGTTTCTATCGCCTATTGTATTGCACGCCAAACTTGCTGGCAAGGTGGTGGATGTTATACGGAACGGAGAAGTTGGATTATTTGCTTATCCGTTTTATGGACGGTTAATTCCATTACTCAAATGTTTACCTTATGGAATGTATGAATATAGTAGGGGGCTCAGCAGCATGGACAATCAAATAGAGAATAGCAATTGATGAGAGAATGAATGGACCATGAACACATCAATGCAATTTAATATATTGATATCTTATATACAATAAATATACAATAAACCCACATCACTTACTCACTTGATCTATGAGTTTCTTAAAAACATTTGTGAATTTGTCCATATGTAAATACCCCTCAGAATCAAAGAGGTCGTTGAATGGCACCTTGGCCTCCAATGGTTTCTTGGCGTCAACACCAACGCCAACAATATAGATGGGGACATTTTTGTCCTTCAGGGTGTTATCCACATTCGTTGTGATTGTTATTTTGTTGTTTTTGTTCGTCCCCACGTACTTGATATCCTTTTCCACATACTTGCCATGTAACCATAGGAGACCGTTCACCAAGGTGAAGAGACCCACCAGTGCAGCGGTGGAATAATAGTAGGAATAGTTTGAAAAGTCCTCTTTATACTTCTTTTCAAGGTAATAAATGGCGGCGGCAATCAAAACGGTGGTGTAACCCAGTGCCAACCGGGTATCCACCAATGTAAACTTTTGGTCATAGTGGAGGGACTCCATCACAGAGGGGAGAGTATCATCGCATTCATTGCGGAGGGCAGTGACGGAGTTGATATTTATTTTTTTCATATTTGGGGACACAGGGGTTGACAAGGGGTTGACTTTGTGGTTGGGTGGTTGCGTAATTGAGGAGACAGAGGTTAACTTTGTGGTCGGGGGATGGTTGAGTGGGTGAATTGGAAGGTGTGGTGAGCCCGAGGTGCTATTTGTTATAGAGACGGACAGGTTGACACTTTTGTGGAGTGAGCAATAGATGCACTGTTGGTAGCGGGAACAGGTTAGGATGTTCAATTAGGGGTGGAATGGAATGGATTTAGAATAGATCTATAATGACCTTGGGAGAATGTTCAGTGAATGTTCAGTGAATATTCAAGGAGTGGTTGCGGTGTATTTATGAAATGGTTATGGATTGGTTGTATAGTCAACAGTGTCGGGTGGGTGATCCATCAGTGGTTAGGCGTCATAGTTAACGTGTCATAGTTAGCCGCGCATAGTTAACAGTGCATAGTTAAGAGGTGCATAGTTAAGAGGCACATAGTTAAGCAGTGCGTAGAAGCCGACCCAGGGAAGCAGAAGCATAGATAGATAGCACTGTATAGTTAAGTCATAGTTAAGCACCGTGTAGTTAAGTCATAGTTAAGCACCGTGTAGTCAAGTCATGGTTAAGCACCAGATAGTTAAGCCATATTTAGTTAAGTCATAGTCAAGCACCGTATAGTCAAGTCATAGTTAAGCACCGTGTAGTCAAGTCATAGTTACGCACCAGATAGTTAAGTCATAGTTAAGCACCGGATAGTTAAGCACCGCACCGTCTATTTGTGCAGTGTCTTAACTATGGAGCGTCATAACAGAAGAAAGAGAGTAGTAGGTGCTGGGAGTAATAGGTGCTGAAAGTAATAGGTGCTGGCAATTCTCGGAGCGGGTGGATCTTGCAGTTCTCGATATTAGAGACGGATGGGATGACCTTGCAGTTAGCACCCACTCATATGGATCGATTTTACCGCATAGTTCTGTAAGCCTGCCCCCGTCCCTCCTCCAGAGTGGTTCGTCACAGTGGTTCGTCACAGTGGTTCGTCACAGTGGTTCGTCACAGTGGATCCTCTCAGTGGTTCGTCACAGCGAGCCCATCCCATTGCCTTCGTGGACTCATAGTGTAGTCTAGTTGCACTGGCTCTACTAGTTAAGCCATCCTCCCATCCTCCCATCCTGCCATCCTGCCATCCCCCATCCCCATCCCCATCCCCTTCCCCGTCTCCCATCCTTCCTTTTCCCCACCCTGCGCACCCCTGTAGTGTCTCTGTGTCCATCCCTCCAGCCATTCTGGCCCTGCCCATCCCTCTGCCATTCTGGCCCCGCCTTCCTGCTTGCCTTCCTGCTTGCCTTCCTGCTTGCCTTCCTCCTTGCCGCCTGCCTGTCGCCTGCCTGCCTGCCATTCATTTAGTCGTGCCCATCCCACATATAGTCATCTCCTCATCTCCACGGCTCGAATGTTTGGCCCTCAACGTGGAGGGCAACACACACCAACTCCACTACGGTGCTTCTGCTTCTGCTTCTGCTTCACTCCACTACGGTGTCCCAGTAGGGTGTCCCAGTAGGGTGTTCCACTAGGATGTTCCATTCCACCAGAGATATATCATAATATAGTTGAATGGGGAGTAACCGGGAACCACTCACTCTCAACGCCGTGTCCATAGACTCCGGTCTAGTTGGTGTAAACAAAGTATAGAGTGAGTCTTTTTAGAGTAAGCCTTTTGTTATTGGTCATCAGTGTTATTGCTTATATACCATTATATCACAAGGAAACCGAGGTGGATATCAATAAAGTCCCTGATACCCCATAAGTTTTTGACACTTAATACTTCTCTCCATTCACCGTTTATCATTTCTCCCAAGTGATCTGATCCTGCAACTCCTTGCTGGATATTCACTCAAGAGATCCACCATAATCACCTATACTCCACCACTTGCGCATTCCAGCCATCGCTAGAGACATCACCAGATATTCATACCCACATATCACCCACACACCCACATATCACCCACACACCCACATATCACCCACATACCCACATACCAACCCATACCAACCCACATATCGATACACCACACATCGATACACCACACCACACATATTGCCAAATCCCTATCTTTACACCCTCCATACTCCCATCATGGCATTCGATAAAGACACAAAGTTCACGCCTTCTACTTCCAAGCCATTCACTCCAAGCCACATATCTTCTTCCTACATGTCTACATCACCAAGCATTGGTTCCATTAACGGGACTTCCTCCGCAGGCACTAGTAGGGAGAGGGAGTCGTCTCTTCATACAAAGAGGGGTAAGAGGGGGAAGAAGGGGACTGTTAATGGAACAGGACCAACCGGTAGCACCGATAGTTCCCATAGTGGGGGTCCTTACGGAGTTTCTGCTAATGGCACTGGCCTGAACGCCCCCCCTGCCTCCACATATCAAAAACATGGAGGGACCAATAAGTTCAACAACTCACATGGCTCTAATAACCCCCACGACATATTTGATATTGAAGAACAACTCCTTAGAGGTGGTGTAATAGGCAAAAGAGGCATATCAATTAACCATTTGCTGGACTTCTCACTACCCGATCATCCTCCCAGTGGGGCCCATAACAGTCACCTCAACGGGGGAGCCCCTGGTGGCTACCGTAAGAACCGTAAGAACTCCAACAATCACCATGGCTTAAACCTCACTGGACGCAAATACATAAATGTCAACTATAAGTTTATCGTAGATTACCGTGGGGATTATCGTCCTCAGATCCTCGACCCCAATTTGCCTATAGACAATTCTCTTATAGCGAGGGTGATTGTGCCCCAGAACGACTCTGTGTGTCCTATTTGCCTTATGGAGGAGTTTGTTGCCCCTCGTATGGCCAAATGTGGTCATATTTTTTGTCTAACTTGTTTTCTTCGTCTTCTAGAGAGTCAGTCAAGCGACAATAGTGGCAGTAGCCATGGTAATAATATCCATAGTAATAGTAGTCATCATAATGGTCTCGGTAGCCAAAACACTCAATCCCTTGCTAACCCTACCAGGGAACCACGTGCGGAGTGTCCTTTGTGTGCTGTTGATATCAAACGGTCCGACCTATTGCCCGTGTTGATTAACCCCATAGATGAAAGGTATGAGATCCCAGTTGTTGGCGAGGAGGTTGTAATGCAATTAATGCATAGGAATTCCAATAAGATCCTGGCCCTGCCTTACCAAATGGAGCTGTCTAATCCAGAGACCATATACACCGGTAATATTCCGTGGGTTACTCCGAATGATCCTCAGGGCGAATACTCTGACTACTCTCGACTGCTTAAATGCGGAATTCCATTTATGGTGGCCAACTATAAACGGGAGATCCAAGAACTTCAACAGCAGTTCCAGCGTGACAAGGAGGAGTTCAACGATGATGGGTATTATCATCTAATGGCAACAAGAGAAATAAATAGTTTAGTGGATATATTAGATGAAAGTAGTGGGAATGTGAACAAAGCGCCTGATTCCATGGTTCCTGAGTCCACAGCTTCTGAGTCCACATCTGCTGATGCCACGGTGGTTAGTAATATCTCGCCACTTATTGATAGTTTGGATTCCCTAAAACTACAAGAATTGACAAACTTGCAGTTTAACAAGCATAGCCAGGGACAGAGTGGGGGACAAAGTGAGGGAAATGACTCAATTGATGGTAACCATAGCAGTCTCACTGCACCACATGGACCTGGGGGTCCTTCCAGTCTATCTGGTAGTCATTCTAGTTCCGCTGGACCACCTGGTCAATCTGGTCAATCCGGCCCATCTGGTGCCGGTAATTACTTCTTCTATCAGACTGCATTTAACTGTCGTATTAAATTCTTCTTATCCCAATTAGACACTAAAATCCTTCACACCTTATATGGGGACTACTCTCTATTCCCTCTAGTGCTTAAAATGAGGGTAGAGAACATAAACTATGACCATGCGGTTGTTACCCATGATCTATTACACAAGTTCAAGTTTCTGGGACATCTTCCTCTTGGAACCGAAGTTGCCTTTATTGAACTCGATTGGTTCGATACTCATAGCCCAAACCCCAACGGACCATCGTCGTCTTCATCTAATAAAGGCCATAAGCAGAATCCCCGTCACTGTATTCTGCCACCTGATGTTTATAGCAAGTTTAAGAAACAACTAGTTGAACGTAGTTTAAAAACACATAACAAACTTCGTAGAGAAGATAAGGATAAAGCGAGAATACAAAGACAGCTTGAAAGAGAGACCCTGGAATTTTACTCGCGCGAAAATGATCTCTCCTTAAGAGATTATGGGTATACGGATTACGATGGGGGGTCTCACTATTCTGCTTATCCAGATTATCACTCCACCTTTAAGACCACCAATGACTTTGATAGGGTGCTGGGTGCAACCGCGGTAACAGGTGAGAGTGTATCTGGAGAGGAGGCTAATACAGTATTATCCAATGAGGTATTTGACCATTCCCATTCTTCTTCGTCTCCTCCTACTAGTCACCCTCATTCGGGGACCCCTTCTTCATCCCCCGGATTGGTGACCACCGTGTGGGGAACCAAGATCATTAAATCCAATGAAGATGATAAGAATAATGAGCATTCTGAAGAAGATGATTGGTCAACTGAATTGTTGATCCAGCAGGCTAAAGAGAGACAGGAGGAGGAGGATAAGTCAAATGGGAATGGCAAGAATAAGAATAAGAAGAAGAAGAAGAGGTTGGTTTTGATAAGTAGTTCATCGAGGTTTTAGGGGAGAGTGGGGTGTTTACTTTATAGCATATATGATAGCATATCAATGAAATGAAATGACATGAAACAAGTGTGATATATACAGTAAACCATATGTATATGCAATATATGATAACTATATGATACATGTGATACATAGCATCAGTTTATAATATATATAGTACAGCTAACTATACTATGTTATAATAATAAACTATCTCACTAACCTATGTTTTGTATATCAATCATATAATAATCTTAATAAACCAAATACTTCATACTGTGGTTGAATTTATAATAACATACATTAACACAATACAATAAACAGATAGTGGGTGTGTACTGATGTACACCCTTTATAGATATGGACCTTGCCCATTCCTCAGCCATTCCTCACCCTTCCCTCACTGATAATCCACCAGATACTAACAGAGCCATCCAATCATAGGCCCCCTTCACCTCTTAATAAGCTCATCAATTCTGTTCTCAAGGGACTGGAGACGTTCATCTTTCTCGAGATTGGCAGCGGTGAGCTTGGTGACGGTAGATTCAAGAGCCTCCACAAGACCAGCCAAACGGTCCACCGTGCCCTTTAGAGTAGCACCACCAGCCGTTTTGGCGGGAGCAGAAGCAACTGGAACGGGAGAAGCAACTGGAGATGGAGCAGAAACAGCCTTCGTGGCAATAGGTTCAGATTTGACAGGAGTTGGTTCAACCGGTTTAGTAGGCTCAACAGACTTGACAAGAGTTGGCTCAGCAGATTCTGACTTAGCTGTTTCGGCTGGCCCCTCCTTACTGGTTGGAACACTCACTTTGGCCTCGTTGTAATCATTATCATCTTCCCAACTCTCTGATGATTCTGGTTTGGATTCAACTTCATCATCAGATAAGTTGTTTACTTTATCAAGGAGGGCATTTACTTCTGTTTTCTTTAACATATCATCAACACCCCTTTCAGAGGACTTAGAAAAGGCAGGTGTAGCAGGAGTGGAAGGAGTGGCCACAGGAGTCTCCTTTGGAGTTGGCCTTGACTCTTCCTTTGGCTCCTCCTTTGGCTCCTCCTTTGGAGCCGGTTGTGGAGTTTCCTTTGAAGCAGTTAATGTTGGCTCCTTCCCGTCAAAAACATCTCTCATAGAGATCAAAATAGGACCAGGAACCTCCTTACCAGCAAAGAACTCCTCTGCAGTCAAAGCCGCCTTATTACTGGGAGCATCAGGATAAATATCATCCTGAAAGAAATCGCCTCTTCTGGGCACTATAAACGAAATGGGCTCTACGTAACTATCATTAACCGTCTTGAACGCCTTGAGGATCTCATTCTCATGCACGTTGCATGCCCTTCTTGGGGCAACCGCAAACCCTCTTTGAGGGTCCGATGACTGATATTCAGACAACTGGAACAATTCATCGTTCTCAAACTCAAAGTAACGAATGTTACCATCACCTTTACCGGCCACATACAGAATGCTGGCCAACGCATCGTAGAAGGGCATCAACACACCAGCGGAGGAGTCCAACGAATAAAATCCCCCAACAGGGCCAGCAGCAATGTCGTTGGTATCCCACACACCGATTTGTCTATCAGACAGCTTGGAAAACCCGGTGGTGGCGATCTTGTCGGAATTACCCAACCATACAACACGTGATGCCTTGGCACCGGTATGACCGGGACCTGAGTTGATGAGCTCACCAGTCCTTAAATCCCAAACACGGATGTGCTTATCACGTGATGTGGTAGCCAACAGAGTACCGGTGTGGTTGAGGGTGAAAGACGTGACCAAGTCCTTATGCTGTAAGGTGGTCTTTACGGTCCCCGTGGTTAAATCCCAAACTTTGACCGTATAGTCCAAAGAGGATGAAAGGAGAACATTCTCAACCAACGGATGGTACATGATATGGCCAACTTTACGGGTGTGCCCGTTGAGCTTCTTGACGGGGGCCACATCTTGAATCTCATCATTGGAGTCCAAATGCTTATGGAACGAATAACCTTGAGGGACCTCCCATAGGGAAATAGAGGCATCATCAGATGAAGAGGCCAATTGGTTATCGTTGAAGGGGTTCCAATCGGTATCCAGAACAGTTGCCGTGTGGCCTCTGAAGAGGCTCACCTTATCGGGGGCTTTGCCCACCTCGTTGAGGGGGATCACAGCAAACGCACCACCTCCGCTGGCATCTCAGTTAACAGAGAGGTACTTGCCGTTTGTCTTGATGAGGTTCGAGTCCCAAGCGTTCTTGGAGACTTTGAGGTTATCATAGCAGAGGTCTTTTTTGGCCGGTTGGCCAAACACGTGACGATATTTAGAAGCACGAACAAAACGGCCGCTAAGTGTGTTAGTAGGAGCAGATGAGAACATGGTGGGAAGTGGGGAAGTGGAGGATAGTGGAGGATAGTGGAGGATAGTGGGAGACAGTGGGAGATAGTGGAGGATAATACCGAGGGCATAATAAGTAGGACATAGCAAGAGGGGGCTCCACAGTAACGCTCCACAATAGCGCTCCACAATAACCCTCTTTATTATAATCTCATCGTGTATTTGGTGACGTGGTGATGTGGTAACCGTAACCCAAAAAGCTGTTGCACTCTCCTTGGCGCTCCACTATCTTTAGTGCTCCGGTGTCTTTAGCGCTCCAGTGTCCTTAGGTAACTTGGGATAGGGGTGAGGGGGTGAAATATCACGCAACCACCACCCCTTAGAGACTACTCACCTCATTTTCGATATCAATAAAGGAAATTATACCAAACAACAAACTGAATAGAGACAATTATCCTGAAATAGAACTGTTATTCTGAGTGTTTTCTCTTCCCACCCTCTTGGTGGGTTTATCCAATTTATCACTGTTCACCGTGTCTCGAAACACGGAGGGAGCCCGTTGATCTGGCAACCAACGGGAGCTGCATGGTATGTGGGGGCTGCTCGATTGGGTGGTTGTGTGGCGCAGGGCCTGTGCAGTATGCTGTGTGGAAGAGGTATGCTATGTGGAAGATGTGTGTTATGTGGCTGTGTATATCGGATGTGTGATGTGGCGCATGAACTGAGTTGGCAGCTAAACTGCCATAGTTAGTGGTGCATAGTTAGGGCCCACAGTTAAGGCACACAGTTAGGGCCCACATAGTTAAGGTGACGTTGCAGCCCTTAACGTGCAGCCCTTAACGTGTAGCCCTTGACGTGTCTCGCCATAGTTAACGCGTCCTCAGTTAACGGCCATAGTTAACGGCCATAGTTAAGTCTCCCATAGTTAAGGTGAAAGAATTTGGAGAGGGTGGAGGGGAGGAGCAAAACGGGAGCGCTCTGTTAGTAGTTAGGTGGCTGGGTAAGAGGAGAGAGAGAGACTTTGAATATTTTGAGACGAGAGAGCTCTTTGAAAGTATAAAGAGTTTGCTTTTGGGATAAAGAGACCATCGGGGGCATTATAATAGTAGCTGATAATTGCGCAGGTTGTAATTTTTCAGAGGCTAAAGTGTAGTTGAACTGGATATCAAGGCGGTGATTACCAGTGGTGGTTATACATAGTGCATTTAAAGAGGATTCTAAAACTGAGGACGGGAGACTAAAAAATCGAGAGATCGAGAGATTGAGAGGTTGAGAGATCACGAGACTGAGAGAAAGAATACACTCAGAGAGAAAGAACACGTTTAGTCTTGAGTACTCTCACTATTTGTCTTTTACCCGAGATCTTTCCCCGAGATCCAGTCTATATATATTGAGATCTCACGCCAGCTCTCGTTACTCTTCCCACTTGAATCATTGCTTGATCTCTACTGTAGATTGATTTCATCTTAAAATTGTATGTAGTGAACATTCCAGTTACCCTTACTTGAGTGATTGGGTGATCGGAAAAGCAATACTTTTACTACACCCAATTACTGAGATTGTCGCCGTACTCGGAGAGCTGCCGTTACTAACCCTTCACCTTTACTGTAGATTCCATTATATACTCCAGACCGCAATGACCCATACAAGACAGTAGCCAACTAAACACATAACACATAACACATATACAGACTTAATACACTTAAACACAGCTACTGTACAATTGGGTTATTCCCCTCCCGTCCAATTACCTGCACATATACACCCATACACCCACACACCCACACATACCACACATTAAAATGACTGAAACCCAAGAACTCGTGCGATTGATTGACTCTTCTCATAGAGAAGCAGACAATGCCTCTCTACAAGAGGATGTTCTTTCCCGTACGGTCAAGTTCTTGTCGGCATTGTCTCCCGATAGACACCTATTCTGTGATGCTGAGGTTCACCCAATAGCTTTCCATGCTCTCATCCTTTTCTCGTTCGACGAGACTCCCATATTGGGGTGGTACAAACCCAAAATAGCACATGCTCTTGACACTTGTCAGAAGTGTCTCCTCATGTTCCATAGGGGACGGGCCAAACTGCGTGAGGATTTCTCCATACAGAGAGAAGTGCACCAAGACTCAGTCAACAAGTTTGTTGAGATAATACTACAATGGGAAGGCGGACGAATTGAGGAGAGGCTGGAGACTGCTTTGAAGAAGTGTGTGGAGTCAAATTCCGTGAAACCCCTTACCGAAAAACCCATACTGATGGCAATTATAGAGTGCCTGTTGGGCCCCGGAATACTGAGGGTGAACCCCAAGCTCAATAAGATGTTTGGTGATGCATTTGAAGTGTTGCTAAGTGCAAACCAGTTTATAACGCCGAGGTTCCCCATTTTTCCGGGGCTCATTTATATGCTATTTGACGGTAATACCAAACAGAGACAGTGGGCGGTTGACCTTATAACGTCACGTGTATCCAAAGATGCTAGCCAGCAGTTATCACCGACCCAGTGGGATATAACGTGCATTGAAGAGTATTCCATTCATCTGATCAACATTCAAAATCCGGCATTTTATTCTGCCGATAATTGTATACGTTTCTGGGCCAATTTAATTCCATTAATGAAGATTTCCACAGGGGAATCCATCAAGGAGGTGATGAACCAGCCTAAAATCTTGGAGTGTGTTGGTAAAGTTGTCAATTTCCAAGTGGTTCCACTGATTAGAGTGTTTTCCAACCATATAATGTCATTTTTGGATACTCCGTTGCCTTTTCTGTTGAGAGCTCTAGACGTACTTATAGACAAATGGGGGGCTCAACTATGGCAGGAGATCACTCCATTGACATATCAAAACTTCCTAGATACCATCTTTGGTAATCCTCAATTTACTAAATGTTTGAAAAGCTTGCCACTGGAGGTGAGAAATGGGGTTCCCATCTGGGATGACCAACCTAACAGTCAGCCTCAACATGAAATTCCCCACTATACTGTCCATCCACTTATTGACCTCAATCCTTCCGTTAAAGACCTCACAAATTGGATCCTAAACATGTTCCACTCCCTTCCCCAACCAGCACAGCAGCGTGCTGGTATCCGTATGTTCTTGTTTCTTATGACGTTTACTGATATTCGCTACTGGCAGGAGCTACACGGAATTGCACTTGGCATAGTTGTATCGTCTATGAAGTCTAAGCACTCCTTGTACCAGCCAGCCATGTCTGTTGAGCTGTTGTTGAAGAGCGAGGTGAGACAGTTGGTAGATAGTAAATATGCTTCCATAGTTGCCATTGCTGCTCGTAAAGTGAGGGGTGCTGACGATTTATTGAGGGTGAAGGCCATCCATGCCCTTGGCGCCTGTGTTAAATATGATATAGAGAGCTTAGCACAGACATCTTACCTGCTTCACCACCAGAAATCAGTCACTGTAACAACCTTTGCACCCGAATTGTGGACTGCCCTCACCAAGGATTTAATGCCTGATGATTTCCCCTTAGCGTATGAGGTGACGTCTCAGTTGGCATCCGTGTGCGGTGTGTTCCCCATCACCGTGGATTCCAAGTCCAATGCTAGCAGTGAGTTGACCGACCAGAGTAGTAAACACTCCACCAATGTGAAGAAACTTGTTGAAAGTATCAGTGGGTTCATTGGTAAAACCAGTGAAATCCTCAGCCATAGTTTACTGGTACGCCTATTCCGTAACACCGATTTCACTACTGGTATTTGGTCATGCATCCTCAACCCTTCGTCGCAATTGTACCAATCTGGTGTTAGTCTTTTGTATGAAACGTTTGACGTAGAAGGAAGATACGAGGGTACTTTGGAGCTAATAAGGTTGGGAATCGCAGGAACCATTGCGCCCCTGTCTGTTGTTCTCACCCATATCACATCCCTTAGAATGTATGATCATTGTCCACGTGCCGTTAGAGTGCTGATGGATGTGGTGACTGCATTGAACGATCCTGTTAATGGAGCCATTGTGGACCATACCCAGCTCAGAGAGGAGGACCTGGCAACCCTCAAGGAGTTTTGGGCCAAATGCTGGGCCTTCTTGGAAGTCATCTATAAGGAGACTCTCATATGGGCATCCCAGTACCCCCATGCCATGTTGGTAGAATTTACCAGAGATACGCTGGATTTATCGCATATGCTTTTAAATGGTTATAAGCAGTTTTGTAATGTGTTGGACATGTCTAAAACATCCGGCACAGATAGTCCCTCGATCACATTGTATAAAGACATCATGAAAACCTTCCATAGAATGCTTGTATGGCTACGTCTAGGAGACGAGTCCTTGCTTAAAAGCTGTGTAGAGCTTATAGTGAAAACGCTTGACCTTGCCATGGAGCTCAAATTGCCTTTCGAAGAGGAACTCATTGTTATCCTTGCCAAATATGCCGCAAAAGCCCATAGGTTCAATAATAAGCTCACCCCTCAACAAACCATGCTTATTCTGGACAAAGGTAGACTCCTCAACGAAGAGCTGGTGGAAAATATCATCGACGAGGCACATGCTTACCGCAAAGAGAGAAACTCACCCTCTGGCACTGAGATCTCAGCTTCATCTTCTCGTGGTGCTACTCCTTCTGCTGGTGGAGAATCAGAACCAACAGATATAGTTGATCTGGAGGGCGATGAGTATCGTACACCCACCCCACAACAACAGCATACTGGGAAGATGGCTTCAAGCACTATTGCCATGTTGTTAAAAGCCGGTCCTGGCAAACCTTCTGTGCCAGCTCCCGTTGAGCAGCGCAAATCCATGCTAGAAATGGCCAAAAGAGAGCTTGCAGCTAAACGGCAAGGACCCGCTCCAGCTGCTCCACGTCCTTCTGGTTTCAATAAGAAAAGGGCAACCACCACCGCGAATGGCAGTTCAGCCAGCGATTCCGAGTCTGGCGAATCTGATGATGATGACGAATCCGATCCAGAAATCCACGAGCTTTTCACTTCTTCAAAGCGTAGACACCTGAAGAATCCTAAACTAAACTTGTCTTCATTATCTGGCTCTTCCCATCCTAGGATTAATCTCCTTAAGAAACCATCTGCCTCTTCAGCTATATCTTTGCAAAAGCAAGCAGAGCAACGTAAACGGATGCGTCTTAATGTGGACCTCAACCCATTATATAAATGTGTTCTCGACTGGAATTTCAAGCGTGTTACCGACTTCCCCAACGACTCAGATAAAGGATCATACTCTCAGATCAGCGATTCTTTTGCCAGTGCCTCGGAGTACCAGAAGGCGTTTGAGCCTCTGCTGCTGTTGGAGTGTTGGCAGCAGATCCAAAATGCCAAGCAAACAGGCCAGGAGAGACCGTTCAGGGTCGTTGTGGGTACCAGAACAGTGACCGATGCCTTTTTCGATGTTTTTGTGTCTGCTCCTAAGGAGATTGTCCAAGATCGTAAACTGGGTGATTCCGATTTGGTGGTACTATCCTTTTTATCGGAGGAAGAATTAAAGAGAAATGGAATATCTTCTTCCGAAAATGGAGGCAATGAAGATGTGCCCAAATCACTTGTTGAAGCCTGTGATCGGTCATGTTTGGCCAAAATGAGAGAACTCAAGTACGTAAATAATGGTTTCTGTGATATCACTTTAAGGGTTTCCACAAAGACCCCACTCTTGTCGTTATTGACTCCTAGAACAGAGCTCGTCTGTATGAGGATAATGCCAATGGTGACCATCGAAAGAGAGTTCTCTTCGCTTAAGGGACTCCCCTACTATGATCTGATGGATCAAATCGTCAAGGCTGAGCCTTCCAAGCCATTGAGACTGGACCCCTCAGAGACCCAGAAAATGAAGCGGTTATATGAGGTGAACGACTCTCAAGCAGCAGCAATTGCTGGATGTGTGAAACAACGAGGATTCTCCTTGATCCAGGGACCCCCGGGTACGGGTAAGACAAAAACCATTCTGGGACTTGTAGGTCATGTATTGGCCAAAAAGAAGGGTTCCTCATCCTCCGGAATCTCCGTTAAGCCCATACCCTCTATGTATGGAGGTGTTGCATCTAATCGTAGTAATAGTCATAGTAATAGTAGTTCTTTCCCCGCCAAGGTATTGATTTGCGCTCCTTCTAATGCTGCTGTGGACGAATTGTGTCTTCGTCTTCGTTCTGGTGTTAAAAACTCATCTGGTGAAACATACATACCCAAGGTAATCCGTCTTGGTAGATCCGATGCGATCAACAGTTTAGTCCGTGATATGACCCTGGAAGAGCTTGTTGATAGGGAGCTGGCCAAACATTCTAGTGCAAGCACAGCAACTGCTGATCCTAAACTGCGTGCCGAACATACAGCCTGTGTAGCTGAACGTAACTCTTTGAAGGAACAACTGAAGAACGAAAAGCTTACCGGACCTGAAGTAACAGCTCTTCAAGAACGTCTCCAACAGTGTATCACCAAAAAGAACGACCTAGGAAGAAGGCTTGATGAACAACGTGAGAAGGTGAGCGTTTCGTACCGTAATCGTGAAATAGAGAGGAGAAACACCCAGAACCGTCTTCTCACTGAGTCTCAGGTCATTTGCTCTACACTCTCAGGGTCAGCACATGATTTCTTGGCCTCAATGGGCATAGATTTCGACACTGTGATTGTAGATGAAGCGGCTCAATGTATTGAACTATCTGCTATTATTCCTCTCAGGTATGGTTGCACCACGTGTATTATGGTCGGTGATCCTAACCAGTTACCACCTACTGTCCTCTCTCAGGCTGCTGCCTCGTACAAATATGAACAGTCCTTATTTGTGCGTATGCAAAAGACACACCCGGATAGTGTTTATCTTTTGGATGTCCAGTATAGAATGAATCCTGAAATATCCCATTTCCCCTCTTTGGAGTTCTACAAGTCCAAACTGTTAGATGGGCCGGGGATGGCTGAAGCCACAGCAAGAACATGGCACTATTGGGATGATGTGAAGGGTGATGATGAAGGTAAACTTGTGGGTAATAACAATATCAACTCGTTGACTCCGCACCCATTGTTTGGTCCTTACAGGGTGTTTGATATATCTCATTCTCACCAGCAGTCCCAACAGACCAAGTCCCTTTTCAATGCTGGAGAAGCGAGAGTGGCATTGGAGCTGGTGAATGAGCTCTTCAACAAGTTCCCACTGGTCAACTTGGCTGGCAAGATTGGTATTATTTCCCCATATAAGGAGCAAGTACGCACGTTAAGAGATATGTTTATACGTAAGTTTGGATCTCAAATAATCAGGGAAATCGATTTCAACACTGTGGATGGATTCCAGGGCCAGGAGAAGGAGATCATTCTGTTCTCGTGTGTCAGAGGAGCAGAGACGGCAGGACTGGGATTTGTGGCTGATATAAGGAGAATGAACGTGGCTCTTACAAGAGCGAAAGCGTCTCTTTGGGTTCTTGGTAATAAGGCATCGTTGGTTCGAAACGGTGTTTGGAGAAGACTGGTTGAAGATGCTGAGCGGAGACAACTGCTTTTGCCTGCTCAACCTGGGTTCACAAGACAGTACAGTGGTATTAGGGATATGGCTACTAAGAGGAAGATGACGGATGAGATTATTAGGAATGCAATCAGAGAGGGGACAACAAGAGCCTCAGGAGCAGCTCCTAAGGCTTCTGGTGCTAGTGCTAGTGCTATAAATAATTCTGCAACTCCATATCCTCAGTTTAAGGGTAATCAGCAGAAGGAGGGTAAGAGACGTATTTCTCCTCCATCAACAGCTGTGACAGTGAACATCAACTCGTCTGCCGAGATTCAAAGTGAGCAACCTAAGAATGAGGTCAATGAGGTTAATGAGGCTGCTAATAAGGAGATTATAGAGAAGCCCAAACTTGTTAAGCCCAGTATTTTCAGAAATGATCCTCGATTGGTTGCCAAGCAGAAGTCACACGAGCATCCTCCTACTCCTCCTGTGGATAAGGAAGATGAAAGCGATGACGACTACACTCCTCAGTTGAACATGGAGAATAAGAGTGGTCCAGTAACTAGTAAGGGTGATAATACTGAAGTAAAACAAACTACAAAACTCACCTTGGAACAGGCTATTGCCAAGCATAAAAGAGGGTCCGACCCAGATATTGGGCATGATCCACTTAAGAAGCCTAAGCTGTATGACGCGGATGACCGCAGAGCTCCGAAGAATATTCCGTCTTCCTCTTCGTCCTCTTCACGTAAAGATTTGACCTCAAAGCAGTATCCAAATCTTGTACCCACCAGAAGGGGAACCATAAACAATGGGGATGCGTCACCTAACGGTTCTAAGGAGATTGTCAACCAGAGGGGGGCAGCACCTCCACCACGAACAAGCGGTGGTAACAATTACTCTAGTCGTCCCAGTATGGGTAACGATAACAACGAATTTAGCTCAAGAGGTAATGGAGAGTTCAGAGAAAGAGGCCGAGGAAGAGGTGGACGAGGAGATGGAAGGGGAGGAAGGGGAAGAAGAGGAGAAAGAGGAGGAAGAGGGGGAGGTCCTGGTGAAGGAATAGAACTCTTGCCTGCTTCTAAACATTATAGCAAAATGCCATCATTTCCAGATGCTCCATATGACAAAGGGAATGGCAGATACCGCTGATGAATGGGTAAGAGAGGAGAGAGGAGAGAGGAGAGACATAAAAGACGAAGCAGCATATCATATTGCTAGCATAGCATGTATATTACGAGTAAAGCATTTATTATATAATCCACATTACTGTTTATTAAACCATCCAAACGGGATATCCAAAAGAATACACTAAAAGAGACCACTAATCCTTCTTTGCGCCTTTGACCGTCTTTATAGCATTGTTAACCATAGCATACTTATTGAACCCCCCCTTCCCCACCTCCGAGTGACTACCTGAAGCTGTTGATTTTGTGGTGATCGGAACTGGTGCTGATCCAAATGATGGAATCGTAATAGCAGGAGGGGAAACACTACTGCTATGATGGTGTGCTCTGGTATCCATTCCACTGTTGGTCATACTATTTGTATAGCTTTTGTGGATATTGCCATGGGCAGTGCCACTGTTGGAAAGAGACCTTGAGGAGTTGAGAGAGGAGGCCGTTGTTGAGGGGAGATTAGGCGATGCCGTGGGGGGAATGCTACTACTAGATATACCAATAGGTATTGATGTCTGATTGGCCACTCCTCCAGCATTTGCATTTGTGGTGGGAAGAAGAATATTATCTGTACTATTTGTTAGACTTATACTTCCACTTCTGCTCTTACTACCAGTTGGAGCGAGTGCCTTTGACAGGCCATTACTAGGTTGAGACGACCCCCTAAGTATAATCATCCCCTTATCCAGATCTTCTTCACCAGATATCATATTCAGGGCCTTAGAGATGGTATTTAACTCCGCTACAAATACTCTTTCTGTGAAAGTCAAACTGAACTTGCCCAACTCTTCATACCGTTGTACTAATTTATCCCTGGTTGACTTCAAAATACTGACAGGAGAAGTAACCACAGTAGAACCGGAAGGTGTTGCTGTTGCCTGCCTGAGATCAGACTCCATCTTTTTTACATTATCAACTAATTCTTTTAACACAACTACACTTTGCAAGTACCTTTCCCCAGCTATGGTTTGGTCTGTGATTACATCGTCTAGTGCTTCTATCTGCCGTGCGAGGGACTCCAATACAGGAGAAACATCCAGCATCGAAACACCAGTTGCTCCAATCAGGTTTAAGGTCGAAGAATTAAAGGAATTAAAGGACTTTGAGTGGTCGTTGACAAACACACTTGCCCCCCTATTGGAAGCCTGTCCCTCATTATGTACACCTACACCCCCCTTAAAGTAATCTCTAATCGTTTTTAGACTAAACGAACTATCACCACCAAAAGAAGTATCTCCATTTCTAGATGTGTCCGGGTGTGATGATATATTAGCTGGAACATTTGAAGATGGAACACCTAAAGGAGGAATGGTCAGAGGAGGAATAGCTAGAGGAGGGAGACCCAGAGAGTCACCTCCCACTACTATAGAGGGTCTCCCCCCCCTATGGTCTACAAGCCCCCCTCCCCGAACACTTCCGCTCTTATTATTACTACCAGACAACTTTAATACGGCATTCCTCTCGTACTCTTCTATAGTCTGTACAGACTCAATATACGATGAGCTCCTACTATCCAATATACTCTTAGACTCTAATAATTGGTCTGTTAACCCACTGCGTTTCTCCTTCAATAGCCTCAGGCTCTCTTCCAGCGAGTTTATCTCATTATCCAGAGAAGAAACCTGAGAGTACAACACATTATACCGTTTCCCCTCCTCATTATCACCACCCGTCACCTCTTGAATACGCTCCAATAACAGCTTCTTACGGTGTTCCCATATATAAAATGTTTTCAGGATCTCTGTCCTGTTGGACTGCTCCCTCCCATATATCTCAACTATAGCAGTATGCACAGTGCTTAGTTTATTGACGATAGATAAGATATCCCTACGGATCCGGTTTACTTTACCATTTCCACTGGCAAGGCACGAAGAATGGCTCATTACAAGCTCATTCAGTTGAGAACTCAGCACCGCCTCTTGGTTTTTGAGGAAATGTAATGGGTCGTCCCCTAATACAAGTGAAGGAATTATAGGCAAATGATTACCATAGGCAGTCTCCGATGAGAGGTCGGAAAAAGAGTCGTCAATAAAGTTGTTGTTACGAGATGTGTTAGATGCGTTGTTATTTAGATTACTTGGGTTGTCAGGAGTGGACTTGGAATCACCACTAGAACTACCCCTGGAATACTCTCCTCTCGAATATTCACTCCGGAGACGAGACTGTGGAGTTCTATGATTACTTTGAGGTGACATACTAGAATTGCGAATACTTTGAAGGCCAAATTCATCAGCAGAGTTGGAGGAATATAAATGTGACATTACGTTGGGTAATACAGTAGAAAAGTCAGGCAACTCGGGCCAGAACCCTTCATCAGATGTTGATTCCTTGGGCTCCTTGGACTCTTGCAGTCCTGTATGGTGAGTATTATTACCATTGGAATATAGATTATGAAGGAGGCTATTATTCTGGGCGCTACTATTCTGTCCCACTCTAATGATATTTACGCTTCCATTTAAATTATTATTCACGTTATCATTTCTACGACTGATTGACGAGGGCAGCACATTGTGCTTCTGCTCCTCTTTGAGATTACCATAAAACCTATCTATATATCCTTCCTCCAACGAGGGACCCATATTATATCTATCATCGTCATTATCCGATAAGTGATGTTGACTAGCATGGACAGTCTCCATGTTATGAGTGGTGTCCAGATTATTATGGGTAGCCTCCATGTTGTTATGGGTCGATTCTGCCAGTAAGAACTCATTAGGATCATTGTCATGGTCGTCGTCTTCATCTTCTTCAGAGTATGGATGGGACTCGCCACCGCTTGATGATGAGTGAGCAGACGACATAGAACAGGAAGAGGTGTTGGTGAAGTCATGATATCGATGGAATGGTGAAGGGTGTCTATTACGATATGAGGAAGAGGTGGGGTCACCATTAATGGAGCCAGTCGGAAGAGCAGTAGCAGCAGTCGTAGGATGATCGCCTAAATATAAACTGATTGGAAGATTAGCACTAGGTGGAGCATTGCCATTATACGGGGTATTACTGCCACTAGACGCATTCAAAGTCGGTATCCCATTCAGATTGCTCTCCCGACTCCCACTATTTGCCATCTTTGTGGTGAGCCCATCGTGTATCGTATCAGTGTCGGTATATTCATGTACCGAGGCATCAGAGTTTGTATTTGTGGGTGGGGAGGTGGTATACCCATCAAAGTTTACAGGGTCTAGAAGTGTTAGTAGGTGAACGAGAGTGTCATATGAGTGGAAATAGTGTTCAGTTACTCACCTGGTCGAGAGAGGACTCTCTTACCGAAGGAGGACTCAAATTTGAGCCCGGAAGGTTGTTGGTCCATATAATGGGTTCGGCGGGTCTCTTAGATAGTGTGATATGAGTATATAAACAGAGATAAACAGTGTATGAATGGTGTTAATATATGGAGTGTCACGTCTCTGGACTATGAGACCCACTGCTTTGGTCTTTCTGATGTGGAGTGCTCGTGTGGGTGTGCAGAATATCCATATACGTGATGTGATGGATAGTAGTTGTGAGGACTGATAAAGATGCCGTTACAACTTGTGTGTGGTGTGCTTAACTCTATGGAGAATACGATGGAATTGTCAGATTACCATATTACTGGCTTTTTGCTGGCATTTACTGTCTCTTCAGACAGGTGATCACACTTATAGATTTATACTATACTGTTTAGACACACACCGCCACGTCTTGCACCCTTTGGATAATTGTTATCTCTGCTCACCAGCCACACCCGATTGGTGTTTTAGAAGCGTGAGATAGAGTAAATTGTATGTTACTACTCCAGCTCACCAGCCACTCAGTGATAATCACCGATAAGGAATATTATGGCAGGCATCTCAGCTGGGAAGGAGGTTTACTATGGCCAAGCGATGAGGCAACACGGATTTACTATGAGGGAATACAGGGAGTAGGCGCCCCACGGCAGACTGCACGGCCCCACGCAGTGAGTGACCCAGCACCGCGACAGTGAGATGAGGTGTGGACAGGGAGATGAGGTGGGACAGGGAGATGAGGTGTGGCTGGTGGGTTCATAGAGGGAGGGCCAAGTGGCCAGTGTGATATTTCACTGTCCTTTCTAAGAAGAGTTCCTTCTACGGTATTATACACCCCTAGGTACACCCCCTAGGTGTAATAGCACTTCATGGTAATCTGAACAATGACTCTCATATTATTATTCAATAAGCACATGGTATCATATACAATAAGTAACAAAGCAGCTATAGTAAAGCACTATACTACACTTCCCTTCGACCTTTTCACTCAGAAGATCCTCATCCGCCTAGTCCCCGTAGTCCACCTATCACCCCTTGATCCCTACTATCCACTCTTACCCAAAGACGGCAACGTTAGCGAATTGGCAACCTCTGTCTTATTTATAGCATTTTGAAACTCTTCAAAACTCAATTTGCCATCACCGTCAACATCGTTCTCTATAATTGTCCTATCCACAATCTGCTGTAGTTGAATATCGTTCAAGTTGTTCCCCACCATCATCTGCAACACCAAGAACATCTCTCCATTGGAAATATACCCGTCTCTATCGATATCATATATTCTAAATGCAAACTCAAGTTTCTCCTCCTGTGATGTCTTGGGGTTGAAGACTGACAGACTACTCACAAACTCTCTGAAATCGACAACCCCGTTCCTATCCTGGTCGAAAATATCAACCACTCGTCTGGCAAGTGGGTTCGAATCAATACCCGGAATTGCAAAGAATTCGTTTTTATCAAGTGTTCCTGAATTGTCTGCATCGAGTTTCATGAACATCCGTCTGAGACGGTCAATGTCACCCGTTTCAACTGAGATGTGTTAGTGGGGGAGAAAAGGAGAATAGGAGAAGGGGAGAACTCGTCGAATACCGACTATATATAGAATATATTGATACTTACACTGAGTGCCACTGGCAAACTCTTGTAATAAAGATGATTGTTGACCCATTGTTGATTGTGGTTATGGTTGTTGCGGAATGTCTATTGAGATTACCTGATATTCAATGACCGATATTCGATGGGCGATATTCAACGACCTATGGCTGTAGCAGTACTACCTTCACTGCTCGACTACTTATGTCAGTTGACTGATTGTTCAGTCAATGCGAAAGGAGTTAAATATACCGCGATGTGTATATTACACTAAAACTATTTGATCAAATATATAAGCACAACACCGCGTCATCCATCACCTGGACCTATTAGTTGAAGTACCCCACAAAGTCTTCACCATCTAACGGAGTTGTTCCCTTCTTCCCCACCCCCAGCTCAATGCTGCCTGGCCCTGCTGGCCGAATCCTCTCGTGCTGCCTGCCCAGGCCTCTCCATCGCCTGCACGCACTGCGCTGACTCCAAGGACACTGCCTGAGTTGCCAACCGTCCCCTACAAATGGCTGCCGTGTTATGATGACAGCCCTGCAGCGATGGCAGCCCCTGCAACCACCATCCGTACGACAGCCATCGTGTGAGCTGTGTGAGCTGTGTGAGCTGTGTGAGCTCTTGTGCGATGAGCTCCAAGGGCAATCTCCTCCCAAACGGCACGACGAACTAGCAGGGGAAGGACTAGCACGGGAAGGACTAGCAGGGCAAGGACTAGAAGGACGCCTATAGAATTAGACTCTTCAAGAGGGCAGTTCAGAGAGAGAGAGAGAGAGAGTACTTCCGTCAAGGAGATATGAGGGGGAGAGAGTAGCTTCAATTAGGATACCAAAGGAAGATACTGATATACCGAAAAAGAGCAACTGTAGAAATGAGGTGGTGAAAAGTGGTGAAATTTGGTGAGATGTGGTGGAAGGTGATGGAAGGTTATAGAAGTGGCCACAAATAGAACTTGCCCACATATAGAACTTGAGCTGGGGAGACTAACTACCTCTTTGTGCAAATGACTGATCCAAAAATGTAAACAATGAAAGTCCATCTGAAATTTATCACCTTTTTGTGTCAATAGCTGATATCAAAGTGTGAACAGTGAATATCCTTCTGAGAGTCCATCTGATATCCCCTGCTAAGAGACCTGACAGATCAACCGATTGTGAGGTGTCATAGGTGCTTGCAAGGGTCAAAGGTAGAGTTAAGAAATCAACTCCGGGACAATTTCCTCCTGAACAATCTGCTCCTGAACTATTTTCAGTATTCTCCCTAATGGTATTAGATTGTATTATATTAAGATATACAAATCTTGACAGTAAATCTTGACAGTATACTTGGTAATTGATATTTCCCTCCACTGATGAAAGCTAACAGAAATACATTACTTATTATGCACATAGTTCCTTGCAATCCCATCAATACCATCTTCCAATAGAGCTCCCTCTACCCTTTTACCTTCTGGTGTAACCTCATACTCCACATCACTGTCTTCCTCCTCCTCATTATCCTTAAAATCACTTCCTAAACCAGTCCATGCCCTAGATTGAAGATGCTGAGCAGAAGTGGAAACCGTCCCTCTAATTGCAAGCTGTGTGGAAAACTTCTTCACCAGTTGAGTCTCCTCATTTCCGTTGGTTTCATTAGCATTCACTTCAATTGCAAGATGTCTAAGTTGACGAAGAGGTCTTGAAGTGGAGACGTATTTCCCTGTCACCGGGTCAAACTCTGGCGCATCCTCATCATCCGCCTCCTCTTCCTTCCCTTCCTTCCCCCCCTCCTCCATCTTCTCCTCCTTTCCCTCATCTGTACTGTTGAGCACGTCATTAAAATCTGTGACCCAATTGCCAGTCCAAGTCATTTCCTCAGATAATGCCAACTGTAACTCATAGGGCGTAATAATAGGCTTATAATACTCATTACTGCTATCCACAATGATTCCAGATTGACCACACCCGAGGATCACCCATACATCAATAGAGTCAAAGTTGGCCAGTTTGGCCACGTTGGGCTTGCCAACTACAAATGCATATGATTTCTTACCACTTTCCTTGATCATACGGGTCATTTGGTTCATCAGCCTTCTCGTATTATGAAGAGAAAGAGTATTCACCAAAATTCCAATCGTGCCTGCTGTGCGAGCAATATGCATATATCTGTATCTTCTCATCAGAGAGGGGAAAGGACCATCAGAAGTTGAAGTCGTTTCTGGGTCATATGTGGTTATACTGCTGAATTTTGTAGAAAGAAGCAAAAGACGAGGTGGTTCGGGACTCCCTATATGGAAGACACCATACTGTTGAGTGATGCAATCATGTTGGTCAGAAGACTCTCCTGCTTCCTCAGTGGCTTCCGCTTGGATACCTTCAGGTGGGATCCCTCTTAGTACTCTATTTGCGGAGATTATCCCCGAAGAGTTTGGAACATCCCACTTACCAAGAATCCGGGCTGATTTACTTTGAAACCCATCAAAATTGATATCAGCATAACCAATATTAGGATACGCCTCACTCAAGATGTCATACAATTTACTGAGATGGTATGAGAAGGGAGTATCGGCCATGAGAATAACTTTGGCAGAGCTGTCTGTGTATGTGTTTCTAAACTTCTCCACGAGAGAATTATATTCCAAATGAGGTCTTCCAAAGATATAAACCGCAGTCAACTTCTCAATATGGTTAAGACAGGCATCGCCAAAGTGCACCACAATATCACTATTTACATGTTCAGCGGCAACTTCATCTATACAACAGGGAGAATACGAGGTATCGGCAAGAATCCACACTTTTTGGTCCTCCGACTCTTGGGGTGACCCTTTGTTTGAACAACACCCTCCAGAAGAACATCCATTCTGGCAACCACCATCTGATGTGCAGCCTTTTGAAGTACAGTCTGTCTTGGTGATATCGTTGGTGTCTATTATGCTCTTCACCTTAGTTCCAAATGACAGCGCCCTTCTCTGGGCTAATCCCTCTTGAAGTTGTTGTACTACAATTGCTGAATCACCAACTAGTTGATCTGGAAATTGCAAGGTGATTCTCTTATGTGTGAGTGTCCCATTCTGCTGTCTCTCCGAGAGCACGTCCAACAGCTCATCTATACAGTAATAGCCATGAATCTTCTGCCATAATGAAGCCTGAGGGGCAGCCGTCGAGGGGTGAGACCCTAATTCAGATATGGCACCAAGGTATGACCTTTTCTGGCAAGAATGATCAACTTTAGCAAATGTGAATTGTTCCTCGGAAGCTGTGGAGAGGACTGGAGCAGCGGCGTTGGCCATTTTGGGGTAGTTGGCTAGGTAGAGATGGGTGGGAGGTGTGTGGTGTGTGAGTAATCAACCAGACTCTGTGTGTAATGTGGTGTTTTGTTGGTTCTGCATGGACAATTAAGATGCCAAAATTATAAATAAATATATGCAACAGTTCTAAATAATGGAAATCCACCTGTATCAACTTCCCCAGATGCGTTTATACAAGTATTCTCGCAACTTCTCCACATTCTATAGTTCTCTACCTGGTGATGTCTAAAAAATATTTCAGCTCATCTCCCATATAAAATCCCAAAGGGGTAATCGGTCCGGGCTGCATGAAAGGTTGGAACGGTAGGCATAACAGTTTATCCGAGATGATAATTCATCCGAGATACCCAACTATATATTTGCTTATGTGTCTATAACTAGGTGTGGATACTCATAAGTTCCAATATTGTGCTAACATATTTCCTAAATCATGTCAATCCCACTTGGTATTGCTGCGGACCTCCATGTCCACGTTCGTGAAGGTGAAATGATGGAGTTGGTGGCCCCAACCATCCGTGAAGGTGGTGTCTCTGTAGCATACATCATGCCCAACTTAGTACCACCTATCACCACTCTGGATAGGGTTATTGAATACAAGCAGTCATTACAGGCTCTTGCCCCTAAAACTACTTTCCTCATGACTTTTTACCTCAGCAGAGAGCTGACCCCGGAGCTCGTTGAGAAGGCTGCCGCTGCCAGGGCCGTGGCAGGTATCAAGTGCTACCCAGCTGGAGTGACGACCAACTCTTCAGCTGGAGTTGATCCCAACAATTTCACAGCCTTCTATCCGATCTTTGAGGTGATGCAGAAGCACAACTTGGTCCTCAACCTCCATGGTGAGAAACCTTCCACGAAGCACAGCCGCTCTCCAGAAGAGGAGCACCTCATCAAGGACGAGGACGAGATCCACGTGCTGAATGCCGAGCCCCATTTCTTGCCTGCTCTTTTCAAGCTCCATAAGGATTTTCCCAATTTGAAGATTGTTCTGGAACATTGTACTACCAAGGCAGCTGTTGAGGCAATCGAGGAGATCAACAAGGACTTGGCTCCAGGTGTTATCCCCACAGTAGCTGCCACCATCACTGCTCACCACCTTTACTTGACTATCGATAGCTGGGCAGGGAATCCCATCAACTTCTGCAAGCCAGTAGCAAAGCTTCCATCCGATAAGAGAGCCCTTATCAATGCTGCCACCTCAGGCAAGCCCTACTTTTTCTTTGGTAGTGACTCTGCTCCTCACCCATTGTCTGGTAAGGCTAGACACATTGGTGTGTGTGCTGGTGTATACACCCAATCTCATGCTCTTTCCTACCTTGCTGAAGTGTTTGAGCAGAAAAACAAATTGGACAAACTTAAAGGATTCGTCAGTGATTTCGGCTTGGGCTTCTATGGCATCAAGAAGGAAGACCTGGTGTGTCAGGATGAGGTTTCCTTGGTGAAGAAGGACACCACTGTTCCTGAGCTTATTGGTACTGGAGAACTTGTAGTTGCTCCTTTTAGACCAGGTCAAAAGCTTGAGTGGAGTGTTGAGTGGACAACATGAGGAGATTTCCAAAAGGAGTCTTTGTTTATTTATTTACTAATATAAAATATCATAACTGTGAATTCATCCCATACATATTATTGTGACTATACATTCCCTAAAACAACCATAAACTTCATATGTTTATCTTGACCCTCTGGAAAACTACCATCCTCATTAAAAACACACATACTATTACTCTTCCAACCCCAACTTTGGGATCTGTTGAAGTTATCTGGAGCAGACATAAAGGAGGTGATGGTGGATTTAGCCTTTCTGGAGGGCGTATATATGACGAAATACACTTTGATAGCAGTACGAGGATCGTCATAAGTTAAGAAAGAGCGATTCAGAGCGGCAGGAACACTGGCAACAGAAACACCAGCAGAACCAGGAAGAGATCCTGACATTGAGCCGGGAATAACAGAGGATAACGAAGGTGTGTGTGATGGCACCACCGGCTCATCCAATAGACGAACACCTTCTGTGATTGGGATACCAGAAGAATTGTTTGACCGCCTATGGTATGCATAGTAAGTGGGATCAGCATTACTGCTGCTCAACCGACCACCTCGTACTGGAGTATATCCCGTTCCGCTGCCAGTTATGTGGAGATCATCAAACGTATTGACTAGAGTATCTTCTTGGATATTATCCTTTTCGCTACTATAATTCGAAGACGAGTCTTCGGTTATATTACTACCACTAGCTATTCTATAGTTCTGTTTCCCTGTAGATATACTGCTATCACCACCAACACCAGTCTGTTGGGTACGTTTGCTATTGCCCCTCCACCTATGACACTCCAAATTCTTGCCGGGCATACTCTTATAATTGACACTGTCAGAGAATACGTCCGGGTTGATTATACCGTTTCTAGAAGAGGAATTATTGGCACTATTGGCCCTATGCAGGTAAACACCAATCTGATAGGTGTGTTTTGCCTTGATACGGTTCTTCTGAAGGTAAAGGTTCCAGTATGAACCAGCATACCATAAGGTTTTGGCATATACCCTCCTCTCCGTGCCTAAATCAGACACATTAGCAAAGGCCACAGAGAAACGGAATGGAGGAATCTCACTCCATAGAGAAGATTTGGGGGGCGAGGGAATCTGAGTATCGGTTGCCTTATACGTGGAATCACCAGAGGAGGTTTCTAATATGGATGAAGAATCAAACGGTGGGGTTCTCTGGCTATTAATGTTTAGGGGGTTGCTGCCAGGGTTGATATTACCAGGATTAACAGCCCCGACAGGGCCCAGAGTGCTTATGGGTGTCAATGCCCCAGAACCCTCATCATTCCCGCCACTTTCCTCAAAAGACTTCTTTAATTGAGACGGCATCCCAGAAAGAGTGGCATCCTGTTGAGGAATCCGATACCAGTTGCCAGTATCGGAGCTACTATCAGCAGGACTAACTTGGTGCCTAACACCTAGTCCCAATTCAGGAACATCAGGACTGGTGACAACTAACCGCTGCAGTTGTATGGCTTGCCATAAAGCACCCTTCAACACCTGTTGATCCACATAAGTTGCACCATTTATATCGTAATAAGTCTCCAGGTCCTGTAGTTGTTCAGGCGACAAATGACAATAGTGGACTTTGGTGTTGAGAGTATCACGGATTACCTGCCATTCATGAGAAGACGAGGAACATGAACAAAAAGATGATGGTGAATTAGTTACACTTACAGAAGGAGAAGGAGAAGTAGAAGGCTCAATTCTTCTCTCCAATAGTTTAATCAAGAAGATGACTCTATCCCACTCAGTGGGTACAAAAAAACAGTCCTCTCCAACGACATCGGCAATGACATCATCAGGGATTCCATCCCATGACTCAACGCCAGCTTGCCATCCTTCACAACACAATATTCCTTTACCACTCTCAATGATCCTCTCGCTTGCCAGTCCATAGTTGTTGGATACGGCAAACGACAGGTAATGAGCCAGGTTATCTATACAAAGAGTATTTAACACGTGATCTGTAGCACTACACACAACACCTTCCAAGTCCAAATATTGGCCCACAGCGATCATGGATAGCGGGATCGCCTTTTCTCTCTTTTCATTAACAGCACCATATAGACGAGCTAGTCCCAATTCAAATGCCTCCTTGGTTATTGCGGTGTCATCGAAAGTGATGGAATAACTCAGCCGATTGTTGGGAAGAGCTCTAGTATGCTTGGAGGGTGTATGTTTACGAGGAGATGAACTGGGTTGACTAGCGCTACTATCGGCATGACCACCAATACCACGACCACTACCAATAGTATCATTATCATTGTCATCGTCATTGTCATCGTCACTCTCGCTATCAGAACCACCCGCGCTTTCATCGCCGTATGAACTATTCCAATTAAATAGGGAACTGAAATACCCACTTCTATCTAGAAATAATCTATGTAATTTGTACGCATGACCAAAAGCAGTAACAGTCACATCAGAGTACGCACCTTCAAGGAACCCTTTCTTAAAGGCATATTCTCCTATCGACTGTTTCGTACAACATCCATGCGAACAGATAGGGTGATCTAATTCCGAGTCAGGGGACGTCTTCGGAGCGTTGGCATAATGGATATCAGGCCCATTATCACTGGGTATTCCTAGTGATGTTCCGGCTGATGGACCCGTGTTGGATAAAGTGGAAAATGAGTTGGCCATTGGATGGACTGCAGTACTAGTGGATGTGCTGAGATATGCAGAGTGGTGAGGGCCCGGGTGGAATAAGAATGGAGACATCACTTGAGTTCCTTCACTCATTGATCTCAGTTCATTCAATGGTCTCATTGGCCAGTTGGGTTCGTTGGTGGTAGTTGCTGTGGTACCTTCACCAAGATTGAGAATGCCTTCATCATAATGGAATGAATCAAAGTTGGACATTCTGGAGAAAAAAAAGCTGAATTGGCCTGAACTTCAGGGTTGCTGTAGTGTAAAGTGGAGAGTGTATAGGAGTGTATAGGAGTGTATGGGAGTGTGTGTGTGTGTGATGTGTATTGTGTGAGTGCGGGTGTGTGAGTGCGGATGTATGAGGGTGCGGATACTGTGCCACTGGCGTAGTATTCAATATATGACCCCTATTATAATTGATATGTGGTAAAGTGGTTTTTAAAGAGATTCAAATAGTGTATATGCCAATTTTGTGTGTGAATTGAATATTTCAACCACTCGTATATCTTATCCCCACCCCACTGAAATTGTGTTTCAACACCCGTAGTGTAATCTAAATAGACAGCCCCAGTCGTTGCCTATTATGGAATCACAGCCAATAGATAGGGGATGAGCTGGGAGAGGCAGAGGATAAGCTGGGGGATGAGCTAGGAGTGACGGCAGGAGGGAGGACAGGAGCGAAGAGAGGAGAGAGGGCAGCACGATACCACAGACGGTTGGCTACCTAAGACTACACATAATATATCTTTGGATGACTGATTTCATGTGATTATCCAACCCATCTCTTTTGTGTCAGCTGATTTGTTTACGTTTTTGGTCTCTGTGCACAGTTTTGTGCCTCCAGGGATAAGTACCGCTCATTTTAAGAGGGGTGCCGGCCAGGCCCGACCTCACCTCAGCTGTCTCTGTCCTTATCTATTAACTATGGAGATACAGCGTATGGCGTATGGCGTATGGCGTATGTCGCTGCGCCTGCCACTGAGCCTGTGGAGAAGAAGATGTTTCTCAATTAGGATAGAATTGGGGCGGTTAAAATAGTAGTTAAGAATGTGAAGACGAGCGAGGGGACGAGTGGGCAAATGTTATGATATGTGTAGTTTAATATATATAGTGTAATATATATATTATGATAGGTATGTTGTGTATATTATCAGC
The DNA here is from genome assembly GCA_030567555.1 of Kuraishia hungarica. Classification (NCBI taxonomy): domain Eukaryota; kingdom Fungi; phylum Ascomycota; class Pichiomycetes; order Pichiales; family Pichiaceae; genus Kuraishia; species Kuraishia hungarica. The sequence goes on from JAJLSL010000006.1 coordinate 516,233, forward strand.
CATAAATGCCATACATATATACTACGCTATATATGCTATGGTGTATACACACTTTTACACTCCCAAGTAAACATCTACATAAACACTGTTCTACATAAACACTGTTCTACACAATCACCGATCCACATCACAGGCTATCGTTCTGTTGTATAATAAATTCCTCATATCATTTTCTAATCATGTATACGCCTCCTTTACACTCCCTCTACTCATCATCCTCCTCTTCTTCATCTTCCTCACTAAACAACTCGTTGATCTTGACACAAATCTCCTTATCCTTGACACTCTCCACGCTGGGATCATCGTCATCGTTAGGCTCCTGCATCCAAAACAGGCTCTTAGCACCAGAAGAGAGGAAAGTAAGCTTGTACACTCTTCCTGTTGAGCAATCCACTTTTTTCCACGTGATATCGCCAGGAATCACAAGCAGTTCTATCTCTTCTGTTCCTAGTGTCTTTTGCCTTGGTGTCCATAGAAAATCATAGAACCCTTCAGAGTCCTCGCTGTGTCTGATTGATATTTGCCCTTGCAGTGGCTGGGGAGTACACAATTTTGTGTCTGGGTTATAATCCACTTTACCGGCTTTGAATTTAAGGAGGGACATTCTGAATGGATCGGGCTGATTATAATTGAGTGGTGATAATAATTTAGTTTATTGAGTAACAATAAACTAAATGGTGGTTGAGTGGTTGGGTGGTGTGTAGAATAGAACCAAGTCAACTGACAATTAAATATTCATACAATATTCATACACGTGGAGTTATTTTGTAGAATTGTATATCCTCAGACTATTTGTAAGACTGTTCGTCTGATTGCTTAGGCCAAGTTATTTGTGTCTGAGTATGTCTCGCTGAGTATATCTCTCTCAGTGATTCTCCGCTATAATCTGCTATGTAGACTGTAAACTGTAAACTGTGGACTGTAGACTGTATGTAGACTGTAGACTGAAGACTGAAGACTGAAGACCGTGTAACTCTAAAGACCAACTGTGCTAGTGCAGTGCAATCAATAAACTTCAATGGTTATGTCAATGACCAAACTTTTTTCGAATGATAATCAAATCCAATGATAACCAATTGAGGTAGCAGGATCTCGTTCTCAACTCTCTCTCTCTCTCTCTCTCTCTCATTCAGGCAATGGGCCTCCTCTCCTCTCTCCTCTACCAATCGTCTCCACTCCACCACTGCCTGCTTTCCTCCACTCTGAGCGCCTCTCTGAGCTTCCTCTCTGTGCTTCCTCTCTCTCTGAGTGAGTGCCTCTCTCACCACCTTTGCATCTCTCGACGAGCACCAACCGCCACTGTGTTACTCAATCAATGAGCCTTCGCCTATCTGATGGGCGGCAGGCCCACCGCTTGCCCATCCGCTGCTAGTGTGTTACTGCCTATCCGCTGCCGGTGAGTTACTGCCCCTCTGCTGCCAATGTGCTACTGCCCACCTGCCCACCTGCTCTGACTATGCGCAGTCCACGTAGTCGAAGAGATGGCCAGGTGTGCAATCAGCTAAGTTACTTCTCATATCTAATAAGCGGTGCAAGCTATGGTTTACTTTCTGGTAGTGCAGGGTACAGTGAACTCTGACTATGGGAACCATTTAATTGTAACAAATCCAGAATTGTATAGAGAATAATTTGAAATCAATTTCCATCAAGTTTTTGTTCCTGGTCGAATTTTTATTTTCATACAGAGGAGGATTCTATCCAACATCTTTTTTTTGGTAATGTTTTGATTGAGTTTGCAGACCCCGGTGATTTCTAAGCTGCGAAACAAACTCACCTAGTAAAAAAGGCTGGGAATATCAGAATAATACCCTCAAACGTGACGCAAAAGATATATTCCAAGTCAACTCCAACTTCAAAAGACGGAGAATTGCTTCTAAATTATAATGATATCGCTTTTATTATATTTATTAATACGGATTTTGTCCCCCACTTGATGTTCAACTTCCCCGGTTCTTTACTTTGGTGGATCTTTACTTTGGTGCCTCTTTACTTCACTGTACTTACCCATACACTTTGATTCTCTAATTAGAAGGCACTAGGTAGTTGTTTAGTGCAGCGTCGTTCGTCGTTAGCTCCTCAGCTCCTCAGCTCCTCAGCTCCCCAGCCTCTCCTAAGTTTCCCCTATGCTCTGCCCTTCGTGCTCTGCCCTTTGTGCTCTGCCCTTTGTGCTCTGCCCTTTGTGCTCTGCCCTTTGTGCTCTGCCCTTTGTGCTCTGCCCTTTGTGCTCTGCCCTTTGTGCTCTGCCCTTTGTGCTCTGCCCACTCTGCCTCATCTACCCCCTCCTTCTGTATGCAGCATAGCAAAAGCCAGATAAGTCCACTTTATTTTAGTCCACACACTCGCTGCCCTGCGATGTCTCGATGGAGCGCTCCGAGAGGACTGGGCTCGAAGGACATGGCCCGATGGGCGCTGTTAACAAATTCCGGGGAGATGAGACCAGATGGGACGAGATGGGACGAGATGAGACGAGGCGAGAAGAGAGGGAAGTGTGGGTGGACCGGACCGGCTCGCCAAACTGTGACCTGGATAGGATGCTTTTATAAAAGAGAGGGTAAAGGGGAAGTAAAGGGAAGGTAAAGGGAGACACTGTATCACTATATTGAGTGTAATTATTATTATACAAGTGGCAATTGTGTGACGACCGTATACCACCCACTCACAAACTACCTAACGATTAATTGGATACACAACCCCTACAGACTCACTCTCACACCCACTCTCGGACCCACACATCCGTACCAACACATCCGTACCCTATTATCAGACATCGATATCTATCTCCTTCCCTCCTTCCCTCCTCCCGTCTCTACCCCCCTGCAACATGGAATTCCCCCCGAAAGAGATCAATGATCTGGTTTTGAAAATATCACAGATCCTCGTATCCCGTAAAGAGACAATCTCCGTTTCTGAAGGTGCGTGTGGAGGTCTGTTGAGTGCCTACCTGGTTTCGATCCCCGGTGCTTCCAAATTCTTTGATGGTGGAACCCTGGTTTATAGTTTGAAGTCACGTTTGAAGCTATCGGGATGGCAAGAAAAAGATATACAGAATTATACGGGACCAAGTGAACTGGTCGCCTTGAGACTGGCTAGGAATCTGCGTATGGAATTGGGCTCTACTTATGTGCTTTCCGAAACGGGCATAGCCGGCCCGGCCAGAAGCGTTGAAGGGGAGCCTACAGCCGGTGAAGAATTTGGCCTTGGAACTGTGTTTTTGGGAATTAGCGGCCCTGGTGTCGAGAGGTCATGTATTAAGAATACTGAGAAGGAGGATCGTTCTTTGAACATGCAATTGTTTGCCCAATACGGATTGGAGTTTATATTACAGATATTACAAGAGAAAGAGAAGGAGAAAGCCGTCAATGGGGTTGGAAAGTAGATAATAATGTAATGATAATGAATAGTAAAGTATAGATGTTGAGGAGCTCAGATATTTGGTCTGCTGGTATTTTGAAGAGTATAATGTTAGCTAAGTTTTATCAAGTGAATGTCTTGAGTCAGCTAGTCTTGTTGACATACACTGGGGTATCTATGTTGAAGTATATATTATCAGCTAATAGTTACTATAGTGCTACAACCGTGCTACAACCTCATTTGGTAATTATATGTCATTACACCGCAATTATCTTCTCACTACGATTATATAAGATAGTGTATATTGTACTCCACCCAACAATGTCTCAGGTCTCTCCCCCTCTTCCATCTTCTCCATTTCCACAATTTCCAAACATAGAGGCAGCTATACTTATTAACCATTCCCATCCACAAAAAGAATATGACCCACCCATCCATTGGGTTATCCCACGAGGTGGATTGATCAACCCTTATCAGGTGGCTGACTAGTTGGGCCCTTCCCAGCAACCTGCGCTCACTGGGACTCCCATGTTGTGGGTAGTTAATTTAAAGAATCACCACAAAGAGCTCCATTGAACTCCGTTACTATGGAGGATGGAGATATACTACTCATACTCTGTACTCACTCAGGGAATCTCTTTCCTGGCCCAACGAATTGACCCGGATCCAGCCCTCAGACCACTCTAGGCTTTTGTGGCATTCATATAACTAGACAATGGAGCATTGCCACAATGGAGAATTGCAATAGTGGAGCATTGCAATGATGGAACCTAGCCAAAGAAGACTAGCCATAGAAGACTAGTCCTACAGATCTACAACTACGACATATGCAGATATCCCACTGAGACACTTCCATTGCATATATTCTACTCTACATCATATGTACTCCTTATGTACTCCTTACAGATATTTAATCCCCCCTCCATCATGTACCTGCCTATCTATTTTGTCCCCCTCGTTATCTCCACCGTATTGTGTCCCTCCACCGTATTGTGTCCCTCCACCGTATTGTGTACCTCCATTATGTCCTCCCTCCGTTCCTCCAATTTCCCCCTCCATCCAACCAAATCCTCCTACCAACTGCATACTGCTAGGAGCCATTGTGCCTCACTGTAGCCTGAACAGAAAAGACGCGTCTAGCCAACGTGTGACCCTTGTGTGCCAGCGTAGGAGCTCCTGAGCCCTCACGTCTGCCACTGTCTGCCGAGGTCTGGGCTACCAATTTGTATGCAGTTTGCGCGTCTGGGTAATCTTCCCCTGCTATAATGCATGAGCATCCGGGCATCTGGGCATCGTTGGTGCGGTTAGGGACCCGTTCAATGAGATGCACTTTGCCGAATCAGGAAACATACCGTTTCGGGCAATACTGGCATCGACGACACGTACTGTAGGGATACGAGAGGGAATCACATAGAGGAATGTTGGGAACGATTTGATCTCACGGACAGTTTAGGCCCCTAAAAAGGAATTGTTGTTCTGCTTTTGCATTGATATCTAAGACTTTTATATATTTTATGTATTATACATATATATATATATATATATTTACCTATCTATAGTACATAGTTGTTGTCAATAACAGAGTAAGGCTGATCTATAGTTCTTCACTCAACCAAACTTTTCACTGCATGCATTCATAGTACAGGAGGAACTCCTTTCTTTTCTACACGATTGCCATATCCAGCATTTATAATTTCCTCCAGGAGAGCAACAACAGCTTTGTACTTCTAACCAATCATCGCATTCACTCCATCGTATACACTCCACTATTTTCCTTCCCACCATGACTGTAAGTTGGAGGCCATTGACGTCTGTTGCCCATGGCAAAGTCATCAAAGCCTTTGAACCTGCTGAGCTGCAAAATGATGAAATCGATAAAACCATACAGCAGAACTATAGAAACATTTACCCTGGTGACGAATGTTATGTATTTGAGGTGAGTGAGTCTGAATGGGCTCGTGGTTACGTTATATCACAGGTGCTCACCTCTGATTTCACCACGGTAGCCAGGTCCTTTACTCTGCCATTGAACCAAGAGGGCAATGAGATTGTGATATTCCCGTTATCACACCTCCACTTCCCAGACGGAGTACCCAGTCCAAATACTGATGGCAAACTTGATAACGACGTTGTTGACATAATAAACTCCATGAAAGAGCTATCCTCATCATCAGATCTGCTTACAGATGTCACCTCTGCTCTGAGGGCTCTTTCTGACCACCTTTTCTCTCTATACTCTATCAACAGGTTTGATCTCTTTGATAAACTCACTGATCTGTATGGTCAACTGGATGATGTGTCTATTGGCCTTAAGAACAACCTCCTCACATCTGCGGAGACTCAGATTGCTCGCAGAAAGGCTGCTATGCTCTTAACTAAACTATCCAAATTGATAGCTTCATGGACAGCAATCGATAAGTCTGCTGCTGATATCACTGGAAACGATGCTATTCTTGTCAGAGACACAGACTCCGGTGAACTGGTGGATAACCAGGTGAGAGATGCCTCTGTATCAATCAACCAGATGTTGTATGCCCTTTCTCCTAATTTCCCTCTATCAGAGATTGACTCTTCAGAATCTTTGCTGGTTCCAGAGAAAAATAAGAGATTATCCAGATCTTTCTCCAGCCACGTTCTTATTGATTTCGTGCAAGTGGTTGGGTCGAGTCAGGTGAGCCCAAAGGGATTCTCCGGAATGTCAGCATATGTCTACCTACGTAACTCTAAGAGAACACTTACAGAGGCATATTGTGTGGATATTTCACCAACTGAGGCATTTAATCTCGAAAACTTGGCTGCTGCTCTTTTCAAAAACATTCCAGCTGCAGAAATCGACGCAGGCAGGATATATTTGGTTGCTATTCTCACAGAGACCCTTGATGTGACAAAAACTGCCCTCTCTCTTAGGAGTCAGAAGGCCCTACCACTTGTAAGAAGAGGCATAGCAGCTGGTGTCACCGATATCTCCAGAGTGTTTTCGCGTAAAAAAGATTCACTCACCTCTGGTGAAGCCCACCGCTTTGTGATCAAGATGTTTGGCTCCTACCTCAACGGTGAAGAGGTTGAGCCAGAAAACAATGGCTGGGGTGAGTTGGTTGATCGTATTATTGGATCTTCCAGTAAAGGAGTCGCAGTGAACCCACGTGCTGAAGTATTGGTGCTCTCTATTAAAGAGTTCAAGACAGATCCATTGATTATGGAGTCTTCTTCACCTTTGGAGTCATCCTCTTCGTCATCCGCCATAGTACCAGTCAAGTCAATGGCGTTTGAGCCATTGGAGTCCCCAATATATGAACGTATCTACTTGAAGATGATACGTTTCGAGGCAAACAACCAACTTCCAGACCACACATATATCACCATCGTGACTAGTCTCTCAAACTCTAACCTACGCTTCACAAGAGCAGCAAATTCTGAAGGTGCTGAGTCATGGCAATTCCTCACAGTTGCTCCTGGTGAGCATATTGGTGAGACTGTCCAGATATTGGGCTTTGACTCTACTACGCAGACCCCTTCAAATGAGGACCACCTTATAGTGAAGGTTCATCGTAATGGCGACTTCTTCTGTGAGGGTAAGCTGTCATTGCGTAATGGCACCGATATGCTTAAGGGTATTAGACCCTCGTATTCCCTAGATATGGTGGGTACCAGTGGCCTCACTTTAGGATCCGTTGAATTCACCGTGGAATACGTTGGCAAGCAGTACAACACCAGTAATGCAGTCAAAGAATTACAGGGTTGGACCCAAGCAATCCGTTCCGGGACTACTTCCCCTTCTGAGGTTGCTGCTGCTCTGCCCCAGGTGTTACCTCCAATTACCAGGTTGGATCTTGCTGCTTCAATTAGACACTACCCCGAGATTCTCAGTGGCCTGTTTGATATTTTTGCGTTTGGTGTTCAGACCAATGATGAGAGCATCAAGAAACTTTCATTTGAGGGCATTCTGCATTCTCTTGACATTGTGGTAGCCCGTCACGACCAGTACATATATGTGTATGATGACTTCATGGCCAAGTATGCCTCATCTTTGCCCAAAATGGGCTCTCAACTCCTTGCATTTATGGAGGGTGTGTTTACCAGGGCCCCTGCTGAATGGAACCACATCGGTAGAGCCCTATGCCGTGTATCTGGTGCAATGGTGAAGCTCTGTGATGCTACCAGTGGAGACTCTCTTACAGAACCTGCTTTTGTCAAGAACAGTTCCTCTCTCAGTAAAAGTGTTGCACAGTTCTTGGGTATCACCAAGGAAACGTTTTCGGCTGACCAAGTACTGGTGCTGGAGTCGTTAGAAGTTTGGCTGGAGGTGTTCCGTAACCACACCACTCATAAAGAACTGGTAAACTTGGCCACCATATGGTTGAATGCAGTTGGTACCAGAGGTATTACAGAAGATTTGGCAGGCAGGGGGGGAACGAGATCTGTCGGTTCTTCTCCTTCAAAGACTACTTCAGCTTCAGCTTCCTCCGCTTCTAAAGAGCGTCAACTTATTGTAACCAAGTTGGTTCTCATTAGAAGGTTACTGCATACAGAGCTTGTGGCAGGTGGTGAGGTCACCTGTAGAGAGGCATTCTCTATTAATGCTATCCACTGGGCTCTTGAGATTCTTCTGGGACCGGTTGATGTGGCTACCACCAGACTGGCTATTGGTGTATTGATTTCGCTCTGTGGAAATGTACTCTCCGAGACCTCTTCTTCACCATCTACTGTGATGTGTGCTATCTCGATGCTCATCCCCACTCTCAGCAAAGTGTTTAACCGCTATGATAAATATTGCAGGCATAATGGTCTTCTCAAACACAAGAGGGTGTTCACTTCTCTGTTTCCAACATCTTTCCCCTTCCAGGAGAACCCAGTGGATGCCATTGTCAGTGATGAGGTTTTTGTGGAGGTGTTGCTAGAATTAGGAACACTGTTTGTCAGTACAGTCAATGTGGCACAGAAGATGGCCAGTACTGAAACATCAACCTCTTCTCAGCGTGGAATCCTCTCTATTATTGAAACTGCATCACGTGTTCTAGAACAGTCTGTGGTCTTCCATTCGAACACCCAGCTCACCGGGGATGATATTTTTGCTGTGATGCAAACAGTGAGACTTCTTATCTATAGCCGTTTCTACCCGAGAACCAAATGGTTATCAATCTACTCGGTGTTTGTACGTGGTTCCATGGCTGCTCTTGAACTGTTTGAGGATGCCATAGTTAGGATTTGTATTCCCGAGTCTCCTCAGGATGCTGAGTCCTTTGATCGACTGGTTTGGGGATGCTATATCAAGTCAATATTGAGAGTGTGTACTTCCATTCCAGCCAGCACCGAGCATCTGGCAAAAACACCAAACAGAGCCGTCACTTCTCTCCTTGGTGACGTCAGAGAGAGAGGAGCAACTCTTCTCTCCAGAGTCTGGGAGTCATTGGCCTGGGACGCTTTACCTGAAGATGTTCGCAGGTTTGGTCTCACGAGATTTGGTGGGTACCAGGTTGAGTTTATCAGTTACGAACATGGTATTATCCCAGACCTGCTGCTGTTTGCTCTCCAGAATAGTGCCAATTGTAGGGCAGTTGGTCTTCATATTTTCAAGACGATTGTTATTTCGGAGTGGCTTCTTAGTGACACTTTGGCGGAGGTTGAGAAATCAGCCATTGTAGGATTGTATGAGTCATTTGTAGGTGGTAACAAGAGCAGCAGCACCACAGTGAACAGTATCCTCTATTTACCAAACCAGGAGGGCGTTGATGTGTTCAGTGATTCTCTGAGGAAAGAACTCGCGTTGACTCACAGAGAGTCAGACCAGACTATCTCAGCTGTTTCTGAATCGTTCCAGCAACTGGCATCTACCATTGTATCATTTTTGGGGGTGCTTGGTGACCTCAAGAAAGTTCCGTTGGCATCAGAATTTGATGACGATAGAGCCTTCAACATGCTCAACATCAGTGGGTTCTTGATGCAGGTTGATATGCCTGAGAAATTGCACTCTTTCATTAATGGAATGTATGAGAAGCAACTCCAAAAGAAGGATCATGTTCAAGCGGCACTTTCTTTGGAGTTACTGGCCGACACTTATGACTGGACCTTTGATAGTGTTCTACCTGAGTGTAAGGAGCCCCATTTCCCTGCCCAGACACCATTTGAGAGGAAAGAGGCCCTGTACAAGATGATAGGCAGCAACCTCACCAAGGGTGGTAGTCTTGAGCGTGCTGTTGAAGTGTATAGAGAGACGTTGGATGCATATAAAGAGCACAATTTTGATCTCCGTGGTATGGCATTCTGCCATGATATGTTAAGCAAACTGTACACACAACTCGAAGACGGTGACCGCGTGTTGCCCACCTATTTCAAGATTGCCTTTATTGGGTACAGTTTCCCCAAATCGATCAGGGGCAGAGAGTTCATCTATGAAGGGTTACCATTTGAGAGGCTCACTTCCATCCACAATAGACTTTGTAGAATCCATCCAGGAGTGCGTATTATTTCTCAAGAGGAGGAAGCCCGCAGAATGTTACAGGATACTCCATTTGGAAAATATATGCATGTGAAGGCTGTTGAACCTCATATTGATTATTCACCATCTGGGAACGCAAACAACAACCCAACCAGCTTTGCTACGAGGAAATATCTTGAATCTAAGGATTTGAGAAGATTTGTGGCGGTTCGCAGTTTGCCGGGTGCCAAGTCGTTCAGGGACTTGTGGACTGAAGAAACCATTTATGAGACTCAGCTCAACTTCCCAACTCTCATGAACAGAAGCGAGATCAAAACTACCAGAACAGTGAAGCTTTCACCTGTGAAGAATGCGTTAAGGGCTATTTCTCGTAAGAACGAGGACCTCGCTCAGTTGGAGTCTCTTATCCAACACCAGACGCATAAGAGTACTGTTGGTGGTAATAAGCTTCAAGGACTACTGAATGATCTCTCCAGACAGCTGATGGGAACTGTTGACTCTCCTGTCAATGGAGGTGTCGGACAATATAGGGCGTTCTTTAGCCAGAATGATGCGACCACCAATGGTGAAGGAGCATCTCCTGGTGACAAGAATGACTTGGAGGATATGGAGACGACTGCTCTTCTCAAGTCAGCATTTGATGATTTGGTATTACTCTTGAACAGGTGTCTATCACTCCACGGGAGATTGGTAAGTGGCAGTCTACGTAGTGCTCATGAGGCACTAATTGAGCTGTACAGTTCCAACTTCAAGACTGAGATTGCAGAGCTTGGAATCGAGGTTGAAGTGAACCCAGTCAACTCTACCGGAGCAGCGTTGGCAGCAAGCATTGCAGGTAACCGTGCCGAAACTATCAGCATGGTGGGAAGTGTTTTAGGCAGCAGCAGCATCAACTCCAGTGTTGTGACACCCTCTGGCAAGGGCCATCGTTACAGCAGCAGCAGACAGAGCAATGACTATGATTTGAACAGTATCGTGTCAACTGACAGCTCAAAAAGCAAAGTGTCAGGTAGTGGATCATCATCCAAGGGGTCATTGGCTAGTAAGATGAAGAGGAGTGCATTAAACTGGAGGAAGCCAAAGTCGCTAGTGTACTAGGTGATTTGGGAGGAAGTATAATTTACTACCACAACTTTATTTAGCATTATTAATGAATAATATGGTATGAGACATAAAACAGACATCAATCCAGTATTACCCTAGGAAGTGGTATATGGTCAACCTTTATGGGGAGAATATCCTACTATCGCCTACTGTTCCCCCAATCGCCAACTCCCCCCCACCTTTATCGGACTTCTCTACAGCCTACGTATAATGCAAAGGAGATAATACGTCCCAGCACACAACCAGAATATCACTTTTCTATTTTAAATTAGATGACTTCTGTATTCTATATAATATATAGAATATATTTTCCTATTATACTATTATATATATTTTGCTAGCAGATGGCCATGCAGATGGCCCCAACCAACCCGTCGTTTTCTCCCCCAGAGATCCACCCTCCCTCCACCAATGCCCAGTCACCTTCCTCTCGTCTCTCCTCAGCCAAACAGCTTAGACGCAGGAGGGCTGCGGCCGGTGGGGATGTCCAAACCCCTTGCAAGGACATAAATGAAACGTGCGTCCAAATGCGCCGGAAAATCAAGCACGGCCAGTGTGGGAGGGCCCAGCCTGAAACGTGTAGTAAGGGAATGCGGGCGATGTGAATGCGGGAGATGGGAATGGGTATTCCAGAAGGCGTGAGGAAGGATTTGGAGATGCCTTACGTCGCATCATTCGGCGGTATGAAGCTTCGCTGATCTGTGGTGTATGCTTGGTGCTGCTCGTTGTGATGTAATTAGCTAAGGGAGTATGCATGTGAGTTACCAAGGGGAGGTGATGGAGGGTGGGTGGGGAGGTGCAAGGAGAGGTGATGTGGGATGTGACGACAAAGAGACCCGAGCACAAAAAGGAACTGTGGTGGATCTGCATTGTTGTTTTCCACAACAGATCAATGAAAAGAAACAAAATACAGTGCCAAGGAACCGTAAAGCTACCAGTCAAGAGATCAGTCAAGGGATCAGTCAAATGATCTGTCAAGAGACCATCAAGGATCAGTCAAGGGACCATCAAGGATCAGTCAAGGGACCACCTTGGGACCAAAGGGCCAAGGGACTAAGGCACTAAGGGACTACCAACTTGCATGTAGCCCCAATTTTTGAAATGGCTCAACAGTTCAACTACTACACTTACTCCCAGCAGTCTATATCCAATATGTAGATTTATCCACTACACGGCTAGAGATGTTGTAATTGTAGAGGGTTTGCATCGTATTCATATATGCGGGCCTGCCCCCCAGCAACGCAACAGCCATGTTTCATGCTTAAACGGGTCTATTAGGCTGTCTGTGCAGTCCGTGCTCTCCATGATTTCTAAGCTGCCTACGCTATTAGGCTGTCCTTCTTCCATTCCGAGTAGCAATAAGTCGAAGAAATGACTGTCTTCCAATCCATAACGTATTTCTACGACACCACACCATTACCCAGTCTACCATCATCTGCCTACCATCTGGCTATCAGGTCGCCTGGACTCCATGTTGTCAACTGATAGGAAGAATTACTCAAGTCTGAATCCCAACCCAACCCTCTCTCTACTTCTCAGTCTCGGTTATCGGTATTTAGCATTTTCGGACCTAAGCCCCCTGACGGATCCCAACCACAACCACCCACCCACACACCCAATATGATGCTGCAAGAGGAATTAAGAGGGCTTCACGCTTCACTGCAGCCTGTATACGCAGGCAGGCGAGTGATTTCAAGCATTGGTCAGATCCCTCATTAAAGATCGTAATCTCATGCATCCAAACCGCTCATCAGGAGTCAATTGCATGATTTTGGAATCTGATTTTACCCATTGTCCGATCTCATGCATTATTATGAGCCCCCTAACCCGCCCGACTCACCTCCGACCTTTAATTTCCGTAATCTACCTACATCTGTTCTTTGATTCTACGAATGACCGTCTGGTCTTCTAGGATCCCCTGGGATGCCCCTCGACTGTTGGAGCCCCCTACTCACTGGCTGATGTGGAGGGCCCGCCGTTCGATTGATCGGTCTGTCGGTACCTGGAAGCTTTCAGGAACGCCACGCTACGCCCTGAAAGGTTTCTTTTTCCAGGTGGCAAACTCTATATTTCAAAAGCAACAGGATTATATAAGTTTCATCGCATATGTTGTGTGCCTAGGTAGGCATGTGAAAGCACTTCGGAGACAACTAATTCTCTTGGCGTACTCTATTTAATGTTCCGAACAGGATACTTTTCTGGCATGCTGTGTTGTAGAGAGTCCAGGCTGTTTACCACGCATACAGCTGTGTGCGCTCCCGTCTAACTGATATGCAACTAAGCAACCGCGCTAACCTATCAAATCTCTCATATAGCGCTGGCTCAGCGTCTTGGCTGCAACCTGAGTTGTAGGCAAAGACGCGTCCGGGTTAATCGCCATGCAATCGCCTGGAGGCACAATTGCATACACGAATACCCTCGATAATGTCCCGGAAGTTGGTCGGAAGTTGAAAGGGTAAATGCTAAATGCTGCGCAGGAGATGGAATCTCGCCTAGGGATCAATCACTGCTTCCTGGAATATGTATAATACACACACACACACATTCACAGTTGTTCTGTTGCCGTGATCCACACTGATTGACACAGGTGTGCGCATATGCCAGTCAACCGCTAAGTGGATGCAGCAGTTGCAGGACTAAATTAGCTTGAAATGACTTACACGTCAACTCATCATTGCATCAATCCGTATGGATCACGGCATTGTAGTGGGAAAACAGAAAGGTAGCTGGAAATTGTGGGATCGCAGTTGTCAGGTTTGCAAGAACAATCGTATCGTTACTCCCTTAAAGAAACTGGAAGCGTATGAGGTGGTTCTAGATAGCTGAGTTATTTATGCAGATCAATGCATACTAGTGTTATGTATGTGTGGGTGTATGTAAGATAGAGTTGAAGGGCCAGGCTGTACCTGCCACATCTTTCCTAACTGACATATCTTTCCTCAGGTGACATATTTTCAGCCGTATTGATCTTATCACGGAGGTTGTTTTTCCTATAAATGTACATTTGCTGAAGATATCACTTCCCATACAAAGGGTTGGTAGACCCTATCCCAACCAAACACAGGGGGCCTCAACAAGGTTTATATGCCCCTGACCGTTTGTTTCCACTTGCGCAGAGAGGCAGCTAACGGGCGGGCAGAAGGCGGCGCCTAACACATGCTGCACCATTAGCTTCTCCCCTGCTCCCATCCTTCACCCCCTGGGCAGCGGCAGATCTGAACCCCTCGCACTGTGCATTGCAAGGTGTGCCTTAGAAAAAGGTGCTAAGGACAGCCTCAACCACCATAAAGGATGAGAGATGGGATGACCTTCTGCAACTGGCTGGAGACTAATGTGGAAGGGGGACCAATGTGGGAAAACACCTGTACCGCGCTACCACGATTATTGTTGCTACAAATAAATCACGCTGATGTTAGCTTTCTGGGATGTGATCTCTGTGATACGTGGGTTGGCATTAACAGGAACTCAAATATTCGGAGGGCCATACTCGGAGGGCCATACAGTTCAATCTCATCCCAGATGCCTGTTGCTATTACTGTTGTTATTGATCTACCAGCCCCACATGCTTGCCAAGGATACCTGTAAGGCATTTAGTCTCTACCCTCCTCACTCGCACAAGCATAACTCCATGTATTTCCGAGATGCAAAGGCACTGGAGGCTTTGTGTCTATTTGTACATACCACGTAGACACGTCTGTATATAATCCGCATATTGTCACAGCTATTTACATTAAACTGCTTCATGCTTGCTGCGCTTGGAGGCACATGTATGCCACTCACATACGCCTATCTCCTCCACCTCCGAAACACCATTCGTTTACCTCCCATTTCCCGTCGCCTCGGCATAACTCTCCCAGGTTTGGTAATAACTCCATCGACCAGACCAAACCCGCAGGCCAAACTCGCATCCTTCTTACCGCCGGCGCATGTAGCCACCCACTACTTACCTACCTGCTTGCCCGCTTAGCTTTTTGCTCACCAACCAAAGTACACACTTTGGTACGCATAAACCCCTTCTGTTCTTTTGGTTGAGGCAGTGTGCCCGGCCTTACCCTCTAAGCCCGCAATTGCAGCAAGCACAATGCTTCTCGTACAACCCTCGGAACTCCAATTGCGAGGGCTGCCCTTTCTTTCAGGAGTTCCTTCCCTCCACACCACCTACCTGCTTTCGAGCAAGAATCTCCTGCGGCTCCTGGCGTTCTCACTCTACCGCATTTTGTGGCTCTCGGCTGTAAGTCTCCATTATGGGCCGTGGGACGTTGTCAAGCATACAGCCCGTCGTGCATTCACCGAGCGCATGTACGTTGGTAGGTGCCGTACGTACGCTAAAACGCCCTTTGACACTTTCCGGTTTCACACAGCAACAACGGGCAGGTCGGTGGGTCGGTCGGTGGTGGGTAGAGCCGGATCAACCAACCAGCGAGAAAAGAAACACACTATAGATAAGTGCAGGGCTTCGCCAGGGGCGGCGTGAGACACACAGGATAGAGCTCAAAGAAGTGGTTGTCCTGTTTTTTCCCGTGTGCGCTTTATATTTCTTTTGTGGTTTTGTATATATATATCGAGTATATACAGACTGTGATCTGAGACAAACATATTCATATCTATCGCATATTTTTCACTTCAGCAACAATGTTCAGAGCCCGTACCCTTACCTCCTCGTTGGTGTTTGCCAAATCTGCTGCTCTTAGAGCTTCCATGGCCCCAGCTGCTTCTTCTTTCATCCAGCTCCCCAATGTCCGTTACAACATCACCCAGCGTGCCAGCATGTTGACAAAGGAAGATGTTCTCTCACGGAGTGTCCAGGTGCTCAGAGGATTTGACGTAAGTTATTTTTTTTTTATTCTCTCTACGGTGTGAGAATTACCGCGGCAAGAATGGTTCGTCGCCAGTGGATCCAGGTGGATCTTAGCGGGTGGATCTTAGCGGGTGGATGAATGGAGTCAAACTCTACATACTGGTGATCCACACCTATTGATTATATGGCCATGATATTATTACATTGTTACCATGATTATTATAATGACTATATATCATATCAGCCTGAGCCAGTTTATATTTTTCACTCTGGGGCCGCCCAGTGCTAGGTGAACAGGCCCACGCGCAGCATGCATAGCAGACGATGTCCATCAACCCGGCGATGAAAAATGATCCCCGCGGATACACCACACCACCTTCAGTTCTTGCTTTCCCTTTCCGATCAGCCTTACTAACACATAATTGTAGTTGAAAACTCAGAATGTAAGTTTTTGATATGCTGGTTTGTCAGTGGTTCCCAATAGCCTCCCCGGTTCCTGTCCAATTTCCAGGCAACGGTCCCGTTTCCCGCGCTCCTCTTTGGATGTTAGTGATCCACGCTAGTGCTTTACCCTATGTCTATGTTAGCTAGGGATGTTGTATTGGTAGTGAAGTGGATCTACAAGATCGATAGGAGGTATTCCGGGAGAGAAGGAGAGCCTCAGGAGCCTCAGGAGCCTTGTGGATATATCATTGGTGCAGGCAACAAACAAACTGTTGCTGCACTGTTGTACATACCCTGATATTGCTGTCCCCATAATAATTTATTCGAGATTTTCATTTACTAACATACCTATATATAGATCTCCATGGAGACCCAGTTCTCTGAGGATCTCGGCATGGACTCCCTTGACTACAACGACGCCCTCGTTGCCTTGGAGGAGGAGTTTGATGTTGTGTTTGACGAGTAAGTGAGATTGATATTTTTTTTGCTTAGTTGATGATGAGTTGATCGCTTTGAATATCCCGTGGAATATTCTGTCAAACATTCTGTGGATGATTCTGCCAAGTGTGGTACAGCTTCTTTCGCCAACTATCTACCCATGATCCATTTTACTAACATATCATCATAGCAACACTGCCAATGACATCAAGACGGTGGGAGAGTGTGTCAACTACGTCATCTCTAACTATATCCCTGAGCAGCCATCTCTGGAGAAGGAGCTCAGATAAGTGGGAATTGCAGTAGGAGCATCAAGAGGAAGAGATTGCAAGGGTGTACAGTAGAGGATCGTGAATTCTTGGGAGGGGAGGACTATACGTACCAAGGATGTATATGCTTACGTATACGTGTATGTGATGGTTTATTTTGTGGTGTATATTTTTCGTTGTAATTATTTGTAACCTTCACAAGCAGCAGGGAGAGGGAGGGGGCGAAGAGTAACGGGTGAAGTTGGTCTCAGTGAGGGGGGACGTTAGGCTGTTGGACTATTGGACTATTGGACTTTATTGAGTTGAGTTGTCCCATGTCCTTGCACTATTGCACTACTTGGTTAGGTTTAGATATTTTGACTTGAGTGTTGAGTTCGTCTGCGTGTTTTCGTCTGCATATATCGGTGCATGTGGACAGTCTGCCCTCCTTTATCATCACATTTCTATTGGTTGGGGTGGGAGTGAACTGGATGTTTGCTCTTCATCTCTACTGGGATTGTTGATGATCACAGACAAGTTTCGGTCGTTGATCTTTATCGTTGATAAAATATATAAATTTATATCTATCGAATAATATATTGACTAAAGGATTTTTAGTTGGTGAGTTTTGTATAAAGTTGAGTACTATAGCGGTTGGACGATTGGTTGAAAGGATGGCGGAAGGATGGCTGAAGGTTTCCATTGGAGGTTCAAAGGATGACCAAAAGGACAACCAAAGGAATTGCAGACAACCTCTCTATTGAGAACAATCATAGCGAAGATGCTACAAAATGGAAACCCAGAACGGTTGGCCAGCAAAGCTACAATCGAATCATGAACCCCTCCGGTTATGAATCTGCTCTGCTCCTCGGGATTACCGTCACTTTTCTTTCTTTTTGACCTTTAGTCATTAAATCTCCAGTCTCCACTCTCCTTCTGCCAGGTCAGCCAGCACCAGCCAGCACCAGGCCATCTCCTTTAGGTTGAAGTTCTCTCTCGGAGACCCCCCGTCTCCCGCATGGAGGTTTCTGTGTCTCCTGAAGTCTCTTACTAATTGGTACCTTTGCAGGGCCGACCTCATCGCGGGAACAGACCCCTGGGGCCTGTGGCCGTAGGCATATACGAGCTGCACGTCTGGGGAGAGATAGATTATCGAAGGGGAAGGACTGCCGAGGGGTCCTTCTCCCCTAGAGGCTGAGAGCCCAAGGATCTTAGAGTGGTGTTTGCAGGGAGGGGGCATATCTGTTAGTGATTATTACTCTCATGATCAAAGCTCACGAGGAGAATGTATGAATATCAGAATATATTTCAATTGAAAAACAAAGCTTCAACTCGTAGACCAACTATTAGATTGTAGAATGTTTAAAAAGAAGTCCCTTATGTGGATATGTCCCTTATGTGGAAGTCTCATTTGTGGATGTCTCATTTGTGGTTGACTACACCTTTTGCTGAAGGCCTGGTTCCGGTGCAGACGGGATGAGATGTCCAAGGCACATACGGCCTAAGATGTTCTGCAGGAGAAGGGCACAGAGAGAGCACAGAGAAGGGCACAGAGAAGGGCACAGAGAAGGGCAGATATCGGCTGGGAAGGCGGGAAGGGAAGATCCTGGAAGGGTTGGGCCGTTAAGATGGGCCGCTAAGATCTTTGGTTACTAGGAAGCCAGGTACCACCAACGAACTGCACTACAGCACCACACCAATAAGACTTCCAGAACATGTAACACTTCCTTTTACTTTTTGACAACAGAAAGAATATACTCCAAACTTCAAAGTAGAATAATCCATACCCTTGATCGTGGATTGTAATCTATTCCATGTAAACCTCACCATAGACTCAAGCACTCATCCCTCATCTTTCAGCCTGAAACGTTAAGCCTGCGATGAGGTGCACGCGCAGTGACAGACGGAAGGGCGGCGGAGCTGATGAGATGCCCAGCCGATTTACTCATTTGGCTGATGGGCATTCAATTATAATGGTGAAATTGTTATAATAACATTATATACTATATAAGAAAGTATCTACTTTAGTCACCCCCACCACAATCAAACAGTTGACAAACCCAGTTATATATTCTCACGACTCACTGTTGACGGACTCCCCACATATCTATTTCTCGCCCTCTCTCTCTCTGCTTTCCCCACCCAAATGACCATTGATCAACCCCAGGTAAAGGGGATCTTAAAGACATCCACGTTGGATGTAAATAGAGTGTTCCCCTCAAATGATGATGACGATGAATTACCCAATATCAACAGCCTATCAACAAACGACACTGCTGCTACCAGCTCCACATCTGCCCAAGGAGAGACTGCTATTCCCCACGAAGAGGAGATAGTTTCTCATTCTGATGACGATGAAGACGACGATGACGACGAAGAAGACCCCATGCAAACAATAGATGGGAGAATCGAGAATACAATCACCTCAGAGATTGGAATCCCACCCGAATTACAACAACAACAACAGCAGGGATTCCCCCAAGGAATGAATATTATACCTGACGACCACCCAGATGTCATAGATGCAGACATTGATTTGACTTCTGAGTACCCTGATGATACAACGGCGATTGATTTAATCCATTTGAAGATCCATAGCATGGAGGACTTGGGGCTTGGTCGGTTCACCCAATTGCAAGCCCTCTCGTTAAGGGATAACCTCCTGGAGAGTATGGCTGGCATTAAGGTGTTGAACAGAGAACCGCTCGAGGAGTTGGATTTGTATGATAATCGTATCAATCATATTTCCAAACATGTGAATGAGTTCACTAATCTACAGTCGTTGGATCTCTCATTCAACAAGATTAAGAATATCAAGAACGTTGACCAGCTTACCAAATTGGATAGTTTATATTTTGTACAGAATAAAATTAGTGAGATTCGGGGGTTGGAGACTCTAGGGGCCAATTTGAGATCTCTTGAACTGGGAGGTAACCGCATCGAACGGTTGAGCGAGTGTTTATTGTCTATGTCTGCTTTAGAAGAGATATGGTTGGGTAAGAACAAGATCCGTAAATTGGAAAACCTTGAAAAGTTGAGTAATCTCAAGATCCTCTCTATTCAGTCCAACAGAATTACCAAAATAGAAGGTCTTGAGAATCTACATAACTTGGAGGAATTGTATCTATCCCATAATGGTATAGACACCATAGAGGGTCTTGATAATTTAAAGAAGCTTACCACCTTCGATATCACCTCTAACCGTATATCGAAATTGGCCAACATGAGCCATCTCAAGGAGTTGACCGATTTCTGGTGTTCCTATAACCAATTGGGTGATTTTGATAACCTCGGTAAGGAGTTGGGAAAGTTGCCTGCTTTGGATACTGTGTATCTGGAAGGGAACCCACTACAGTTGAGCAATCCTCCATCCTATAGGAGGAAGGTGAGACTTTATCTTGGACCTTCGTTGAAAAAGATTGATGCGACGTACATTCAGTAATATTAGAAGAGTGACCTATTATTATTATCATTATTATTATTATCAATAATATTATTGTGATTATTCTTTATATTAGCATAGAATGCTTTATACCGTAACCATAACCGTAACTTCTCCTGTGATGCATATGCCATAATCAGGTATTGTGTTCGATACATATCCGTTTAGTTCACCTTCTCACTTTTGCCTTCAATTTCTTCTGGACCGTCTATGGGCCCAACTATCTTCTTCTCCTCCTCGCCATTCTCAGCATTATCGTTGTCATTCACCTCAGTGGTGACGACAGCAGCACGACGTTCATCAAGAGCTTCCAATCCTCTATCTTTGATCAACCAAGCCATCAAAGCACACATTCCAATAATGGGGATCCACAGAATAAACACGTTACGAATTGCCTTCATATAGAGTGTCTTGATGATAAGTTGTTCGGCAAGAGAGAATCCAGACAGGTTAATCTTGGAGTAAGCATTTGCCTGGATATACGCTTTGGTTGAGTCTGAGAGCTTGACTGCTGTGCTATCCAAATTACTGACCAGAGTGTTCTGGAATAGCAAAGAGCAGACAGCAATTCCAACAGCACCCCCAAGACTTCTCATCACGTTTCTCGTCGAGATCACAACAGCTCTGTCACTTTTCCTGCTATGAGCTTGAGCTGCCACAATGGTTGGCTGGAAAGTACATCCAATACCGATACCCATTACTGATAGTGGTGCGGCGATTATTCCATCTCTAGTGTCTACACCCCATAGCAGCAAGAGACCCAGTCCAAGTGTCCAAATAGCGAACCCGAACCGAATAACGGGATTATAAGCACCTGTACGTGAAATGATCTGACCAGCCAAGATACTACTGGTTGCCTGGGGGAACACCTGGTAGGAAAGAAACACTGCCGAGTGGATGGTGTTCTTGGCCTTAACAACGGCATAGTAGTAAGGAAAGAAGTATTGGGTAGAGAAGTAGACAAATCCCAACATGAACGACTGTGCCATCAAAATGGAAATAGACGATGAACGGAACAGTCTCAATGGAATCAATGGCAGTCTGGCAACTTTGGCCTCGATGAAAAGAAACACCCCCAGCGCTACACCGCCAATGGTGAACATGGATATCACCAATGGACTGTTCCAACGGTACAACAATCCTCCCGAGTTCAAGGGGATGAGCAAGAGAATGAGGGCTGTAGCACTGGAAAGCAACCCAAAATAGTCAATACTCTTGATCTTTTCCTTTTTGGACAGTGGAGCAGTTGACTGTGGTAGAGTGTAGTAGAGAACAAATGTAGTGAGGAACACTAAGGGTGAGAGAAAGAAGTAGAAGTCTCTCCAAGAAGCGTTCTTGACGAAACCAGCTGCAATGAAAGGACCCATAGAGTTTGCCAAAGCAATAGCAGAACCAAAAATACCCTGATATTTCCCTCTGTCTTTTAAGCTCACCACGTCACTTAGAATAACCATATTCAAACTGGCAATACCTCCAGATCCAATACCACAAAAGGCACGGAACACAAAGAACATGACATCGTTTTGCGAGAACCCACAGATCAACTCACTCATTGACAACAAAACCATACAACCAAGAAGCAGGTTCTTTCTTCCCCAGATGTCGGAGAATCTTCCAACCAGCACTTGGAAAACAGTGGTGGAGATCAGCATGGAGGTTCCTGCCCATGAGATTGTCTGCTGAGCATCCAGCGATTTGGCAATATAGGGCAGCGAAATATTGATACCCGACTGGTCCACGAAGGAAAAGAACACAGCCAAAGAGTTTGCACACAGAATAATGATCACCTTTTTCCTGGGGAAAGGCTTCAAGTGGGCATCTCCCATGGCATCCTCCATTCTCTCTCTGTTGGCTCTCTGTACATCCTGTGCAGTTGGAGGAGGGAGTAATGTTTTTGTGTGTTGGTTCTCTAGGTCAAAAGTACCTGTACGCAATGGTTGTTCTGGTGCAATGTGTGCTTCAGCGGGCATACTATGGGTAGACAGTGCTGTATCTGCCTCTGAATCCACGGGGTATTTTCCTTCTTCTTCACTTGATATCATTGTGAACTCTATTATAGTATGTAGGGGATTTCTTATTCTTCTTATTTTATTATTATTGTGGTTCTTCTGAATCCATTTCTTTCTTTGCTTGGCTTGCTGAGTGTTATGTTTCACGACTCGTTACGTGTATGTGTTGAGAAGTAATTGAATATGATGTAAGTTGAGACTCAAAACGCACCAGCTAGTGAAAACCGTTAGACTTATGCACGCCGAGAGATCTGGTGAATCTTAGTTCAGAATGGAGGATTATTGTATAGCGGGACAGAGTCAATAACATACCAAGACCTACTGCCGTATATATATATGTATATATATAAGTATATAAATATAAGTAATAAACACTATCCAGAGGATATATCGGAAACGATTTGTTCTTCACCCTCTTATTAATACGAAAGCAAAAAAAGTTGATAAGCGGTACCGGACATCACTAGCTTTCAATCATGGCAGGTAATACGCCTAAAACTCATGCATTAGCACGGAGTTAAGCCCTAGTGTGGCTCTGAAAAACACAAAGCGGGTTCACTAAGGGTGGGATGGGCTCTGCTATGAGCGGGAAGAGCCCTGTAGACACCAGGCAGGGCAGGGTGGGGGCAGATGGAAGAGATACCAGGGGTTATGTCTCATAGAGGGTAGGATGACGTAGTGCAGAGCTGATATGGTTGAATGACTTCTCTAGGAGTCCGATTAATTGATCTTATATAGTAATATAACGTATCTGTATCTTGTATTCCGAGAACGCAAATGAACCCATCTCCACTATATTGTGTTCTCATTCCAAAGAAATAAGTAGGCTTAGTGGTGCTGCACTGGAGAGAATTAGTAATTGGAGTACCCAAATAGGCATTTGAGGGGAAGACTCATCGAAGGTCCATCCAAGGGAGTTTGTGTACACACAGAGAGGGAGAGAGAGAGAGAGAGAGAGGGAGAGAGGGAGCGACATGCAGGGAGGAAGATTAACTGAACGATTTGTTTTGATTTGTTTTGATTTTCTTTTTCTTACGACACAAAAGGAACTTGATCTTCTCATATCCAGTATATATATTCATGTAGTTGTCACAGGTGTTTATATCTATCATATGACCTGTTGTTGTTCCATTAAAATCAGTGGATCGCACGTTGTATCTCTTCACTATTCGCATTTAGAACATATGCAAGGCTACTTACGCAGACAGACACATTCTTGGCATGGTTGTTGCCAATGGAAGTAGCCTCCCGTAGGAGGAATGATCTAATTAACAACGATGCGCAAAACAAGACATCAAACCGGTGATAACTCAAATATAGATTGAGTACACCTGCCAAACAACCAATTAATTTAATATTCAATACCCTGTCAAACAATACTTAACCCCGTTCTTCTATGTGGCTCCCAACAGTTTGAATGACTCCTGCAGCGATGGTTGAATAAAATAGCGCACCCTCGGTCTTAATCTCCAGAAGAGGCATCGCGCCAAAATTACTAGAGGTCGGAGAGTGCACCGGTCGGAGAGCAATAGACGGCAAAGGGTAGGAGATGACGGCTAACCCGACATCGGGGAAGACGTTCCTGTGGAAGGGATTTCCAATATGGAGAATACTGTAGACTTCAGGGATCTTAGAGGTGTGAGGTCAATCTGTTTGGGCTCATGTATCTGGGCTCATGTATCTGCCTTCATTTCTCTGAGTTCATCTCTCTGGGGGTATCTGTTTGGGCTCGGTTGGTTTACTCGTTATAAGTATAGGCTATTTATCGCAAAGTAGTTGCTGTATAAACTTCACGCTCTGGGTATCTACTGCGATCATGGAACTGATACTACAACCAACAATTATTATAGAACAGCGATGCTATTACCCTAAAAAAGAGAAGGGTGACGTATACCGCACTTTCATTCCCACTTATTATTAGACTTAACCAATTTTTTTTATCTACCTATGATGAGCCTCATTATCCAAGGCTATATTATAATGGGCCTGCCTCCGCCTATTTCCTTCGCTAATCTCTCTGAACAGAGCCTACACTGCCATTACTAAATGCCCGTAGAATATCCGCTGGAATCTCGGTTGAGGGTTCCCACTAACCATCTACTAGTCTGCTATCTACTAGTCTATCTACTAGTCTACCTACTCGTCTACTATATACTGGTCTACTATATATTAGTCTACTGCCTATTAGTCCACAACCTATCTACTAGCCTTGTAACGCAAAGGTCGTAACCAACGTCCTGCTTGCCCTGTCCGGCCTGCCCTGCCCCTTTGTGGCAGTCTAGGCGATAGCTATGGTGCAAGATGACACAGCAACCGATTCCATCACACTCAATAGGTTGGCCTCCATTGTGTGAATGCATAACTACTGAATCAATAAACTTCAAGTCTTCATTCCAAGAAAAAGAAAAGTACCAGGATTATCTCCAAAACCTCATCAAAGTATCATTAACCAATAAATGAAGCAGAGCAGTGGTTCCAACTATAGCGTGGTGTATAGCCATACACCACGCTCTGCCATGCAACGGCGGCTACGTAATCGATGCATTGTTATCATGTGGTGCCGGGCCGAGGTCTTTTTCTATCAGATATTCCCTCATAGGGGACCCGGCCCATGAGAAGAGTACGCCCGGCAGAATCCAAGCAGCTAAATGATGATTGACGAAATATACGGCTGTTTCCATGTACGTATAATTAATGCAAGGGAAAGCAGCAGAAGGAGCGGCAATTACAAAAGTCGATAGTTGTATTTTTAAGATTGTTCGGACGAAAAAGAAAGAAAATAATTAGTTCATGGTTTGTCATGAGTGAAGGAAGCTTACAAGGATGGAGGGTTGGCTGCCTTTTGTTGCCTTACAACCTTAAAGGGCTCTAGTGCATCGGCTGGTGATGCCATTGCCTGCCGAGGGTCCTCACGTAAGCATTATAGATCGGGTAGTAGGTACCACTCAGCAGTTCCGTTGGCGTGTGCAGCCGTTGGTGTACGATTTTACTCCGCACCACTCTGATAGCCGTATCTAGACCCAAAATCAAAAGAAAGTTGGGGAATTCAAGCACCTCTATGATTATGGAATTATTCCCACCAACCAGAGGTTGTAGATAAATAGAGTGCTCAGATGGCATATAGTTTCTGGATCAACCAAATGCACTCAGGGCAGTCAGGGTAGTCAGGGCAGCACAGGCACGGCGTAACTAAAGACTGCCGTTTCTAACCGCTCCATTTTTTGTTTTCCATGCGCCGTGACCCGTCATGTCCTTCACCATACTGCCTCCTCGGATAGGATAAATCCAGCGGGGTAGCTTACCCTGCTTGAAAACCGTTTTACGTGCATGGTGCATGGTGGTAAGGTTGGAGGAGCGTGCAGGAAGAGCAGTAAATGGAGCATATTGTTATATGAGGCAAGCCGTTTGGGACCACATGTAATGGGATGACGGTTGACTGGCCAACTGACAAACTGACCTGGTTGAATGGGATGGATGCAAATGTATAAAATGAGGGTGGAATCCTGACACGACTGAAGGCTGGTGTTTGCTGCCGACAATAGAGATTAAAGCGGTGCCACACTTCCCCTATATACATTCCACTGATATCCCCTCACTGGCTGCCACTACACTAGCAAACCCCTCTGCCAACGATCTACAGTTTGCAGTCTACAGTCTCCAGGGTCCACCTCAATTAGGCAGAAACCACCGAAACAACAAACACACCACAAACGGACTACCGAATCACACGTTAGCCACACTCTGATCTTACACATCAGCACATAAATCATCGGTGCACGGTTTGCCCAGACTCTTCTAAAGTCTCTTCGTCAACTACCTTAGTCAGCTACCTTAACCAGCTGACTGCCTTAGCTAACTATTTCAGTCAACGAACTTTGTCAACTACCTCCCAGTCCATCACCCCATTGTACTTTCGGCGATCTGTCTCCTCTCTCCTAACCACCATTCTCGCCCGTTGGAACTCAGACGCACCTTACGGCCTTAAAACCGCAAACTGCACGCTGAACGCACACGCCGAGGCCCCTACTAAAATCTGCGGACATCAGGAGATCACACAGGACAGATTACACCCATCTGCAGTCGCACGCACGGTATGGCGGGCATAAGAAAAACGCACTCACGCACCCACTACAAACACCAGCTTTCTTTTGCTTCTGCCTATAGTGCTTAGCGCTCACCCACCACGCAAACGCAGAAAGTGTTAGAAGATTACGCACCGGCCAAACAGGGCAAGAGACGAGTTTACGTAAAAGGAGGACAATACACCCTCTGCATTATTTTTTGCCTTCGACTCATCATCAGAGGTATTATATTCTTTTTTGCATCATCCTTCTTCCATTGAGAAGATACTCTTCAGTGATACTTACTGCTGCACACAGCTTTGCGGAAGCCTTGAAGCCTTCCACTACGCCTACAGTCTACCAAACGGCTTGCCTGCACACCACACAATAGGAGCGCACGTTAGTAATACGGCAACTGAGGCACAGCACAGCCAAACGGATACAGCGCGCCAGGAACTCCGTCTAGTTGTCTATTTTCTTCAAACAATTTTTTTGAAAGTAGGCAAACACGTTACACATATTTGAGGTGGCATATATTATACTCATATATTATATTCTCGCATTGGAAATTCCACTTCGAAGATTACCCATCCAAGAGCTCATTGCCTATATACCCAGCTTAGAGGTTGCATGAGTGCCCCCACACCCACACACATATGCCCAGCAATACCACGCTTATAGCACATATCATAACGAGAAGCTCAGCGAGAAGCTTCACCAGTCAGATCCATTCAGTGACAATTTGACTATTCGACTCGACATATATAATATTCATTTTCCGGACACAGGTTAGATCATCTAATATTTCACACATAATATTTCACTCGTAATTGCTTCTTTCAATGTCGCAGACAAATAACTCATTAGGAAGCTCAATGGTGTATTCATATTCTTCCCCAGAGGGGAACTCTGCCCCAGCAGGATATCCAGGAGGAGGAGGATCTTCGCAGGATATCCGTAAGAGGAGGGTAGGCAAAGCATGCGATTGCTGTCGTATCAAGAAGACCAAATGTGATGGTAAGAGGCCATGTTCGAAGTGTATAGCTGATAATAAAATATGTGTGTATAGTGAACGTAAACGTCAGAAGGATAAGGCGTACCCAGCAGGGTACGTTGAGCTGCTTGAAACGCGGCTTGACCTCCTCAGCAAGTCGTTGGAGAAATTGGTTGCTCTCGCGGCCTCTGGCGAAGATATTTCTTCATTACGTAACGAATCCTCCGGTCAATTCTCTGTAAATAAAATCATTTCTCTATTAATCAACCAAGAGGGATTGCTAGATTCGCAGCCGGTTGAATGGGATGCGGGTGCTATGATTGCTGCTAATCTACCAGATGACGAGGCAGGAATAGCAGAGGCAGCTCAGCAATTCGCAGAACATTCCAAGGATCTGGTTTCGCCATCTGATGAGATTGACAGACCAGAAAGGGTAGAGGTAGGTTCAACTGGAGGAGTAGGAGGAGGAGTAGGAGGCGTTAATCCTTCACCCAGTTTTCACTCAAAGGGTAAAAGAGGGAGCTCTTCTACAATTGGCAAATCATCAAAGAGAGACTCGGATGATGAAGTTTCCATAGGTGCAGTAACGGCCGATGGTGGTACGAGCGGTCGACTCTCTACTAATTATAGTGTGGAGAACTCGTCTGCCTCAGTCACACCTTCTTCTGATGGCGTGGCTGATAACTTCAGCTCGGAACTACAATCTGGGCTGATTGGAGGAGATGAAATGGACTCCAAGCTTATTACGAACCGTAGCGATATTTCCACAGATATAAGAGTATCCGGTAGTAATAGGACCACCCCCAGAATAGATTCTTCTGCCTCTGCTGCACAGGTCCTTCTCAAAGACGGCGACTACTATGTCGATCCAGCGACCAAAGGTGGAAATAGTTCAATGTACAACTTCACCGAAGATTTCCCTGGAAACACGAGGTCTTCTTTCTTTGGGATACAAGGTGAGGACAACACCAATCCGAATCCGAATGCGGAATTTGCCAGTGTTGATCAAGGGCTATTGAAAAGTATGGGCATTGACCTGGGTCCTTTCTCCTCTGGTGCTGCCATTGCAACAGCAGCCATGATGAACGGGGGACTATCAATGTCTGATTTTGAGAGCCCATTAAACACGCAGCAGCCTGGTTCTCTCTTTTCACCTATTTCCGATAATGGAGCAGGAGCAGGAGGAGGGTCTCCCACGGTAGGCGGTAGCGGTGCTGGATCCACTGGCAGTAATAACCCCAATAGTCTCTTTTATGACCACAGCAATGACTCCCTTGAAGGGTTAGCCTATAACGGGTCTTACGCCTCGTTGGACTCGTCTCTTGCTAATGACAAACCACCTTCTTCACTAAGCAGATCGGGCAGTAAAAGACGGCCCAGATCTCATTCTCATAATAGGAATAGTGCAAGCGGTGCTCTCGGCGTTTCCACAACGACTGGCTCTGGGTCACACATAGTGTCTCCTCTTAACTCGCCTCCCCTTAAGAGTGATAGTTCCATAACCAATTCGTTTGGCGGTAATATTAATGGTAACAACGACAGTAATAGTAATAATAATAATAACAATGGTAGTAGCAATAATGGTGGTACTGCCCCTCCCATGGGTGGTGCACCTTTGAGAAGATCATCTTCTCAATCTAAGCCGTACTCTACTGTGGTAGTTGCTGGCAATAAGAAGATAGTCAACCCCCACTCTGGCCATGTTTCTAAACCCAACACGCATCATCACAGCAGCAGTAACTTGTTGAAGCGTACCAATAGTATCACTTCACAGAATAACACCAATGTTTCTGGTAGTGGTGCTGGCCCTGGCGATGTCAATAGTGGTGTTGCCGGCGTTGGCCAATTCGAACAGGGTCTCTTTGCTGATAGCAGCGATGTCGCAAGTTGGGGAGACCTTGGTGGGGCAACAAGTGTGGATGGAGGAGTATCTGAAGGGATGTGGAATGACGTGGAGAGTTCACTTGGACTTGCGGAGGACCGTCTTCATCTGGAGAGTTTAAACTCGACTCTTACAGGGTTGTGGTTAAGCAATAATGAGGGGAATTGAAGTTTTTATGTTTGTATCATTTTTTTGACGATCTTAACTACTTGGTGGAGATATTCTCTTGTTGCTTATGGTTTGTATTTATGTATAGTTTGATGTAATGAGATTAATGGTATGTAATGGTTATCAATAAATTAGTGATTCACTATATATATCTATATATCCATGCGTTACCACTCACACAAATCCCTCCATACAATATTCTTGCGAACAGCATTAGAGAAACCCTCATGATACTTGACCCATATCCTGCTATTCTTTCTCTTCTCAGCCGGATTGGAGTCCTCATATTTTCTCTTTAGTGAACGAGTATCAACTGACTTGGAGGGTGATAACGAGGATACTGACGTTTCAGCAACAACAACACTTCTTGCCAGTATTTCTTTAGCGATAAGAGGGTAAACCGTCCTACACCTCTCTTCCTCCTTTAACTGAAGTGAATTCTCATCCACATACACCAAGGATGTAATTGGACTAAAGGAAATGTTAGTACGATGAGAGATAAAAGTGCATTTCAGTATTACGCCAAAATAGCCTCTAACAGTTTGACTTACGGCTGAATTATCATCGAATTCTGGTTTGACATGTCTCTATTCCTTTCTATGGTGAGTCCCATTTCTTCTAGTATTTCCACTGCCACTGTCAGTTTTACTTTCTCCAACGGTTCGGCTGTTCCTTTCCCCTTGATGTTGGGTAGAACGATTCTATCCAGTAAAGGCAAGAATTGAGTGGACATTTCACCCGACTTCATGTGGACTCTTGATGACACATTTACACTAGAGAGAAATTTACGAGTGATTTCACCATGGAAACGGCGCCTCTCAATATACTAGAGGTGTGTTAGTGGTGGGTCAACTGTTTGGACCACGTTCTTGGCCCAGCACCGGTCAATAATAACATTATACTTACATCAAACTGCTTTGACCTGGTTGGTTTGGAGTTGGCATCCGCAAATAATAAGTAAAACTTCAGAGGAACTGCCTCAAAGTAGGATGAGAAATCTGCTTGAACGTCAAAGCCCGTTTTAGCCATGATATCGTAGAAATGGAGCCATTCAGTGGCCTCCAAAGGTTTGGTCAAGGTGTTATCTTGGAATTCAATATTAAGGAATGTATTTACACATCCTGTAAAAGGGTGGGAGTTAGTATTGCTGGCAAGAGTGGGAAGGATCATAGCTCTAGCTGTATCTATATATACTACTTACCATTGATTACCCTCTCTACTGCGGTTGCACCCATAAGTCTCTGTAAATCATTGAACTGATCAGATTTCATCTCATGAGCCCGCCTTACAAAAACCTGCTCTACAACATCATACCAATTGGCGTGAGCATCTTTTTGTCTGGCGGTAAGATGGTCATTATTAGCCATAGAACTGCCTTGGAATTGTAGTATGTTCAAACAACTACGGAGGTCTCCATTGGCAGTATCAACAACCTGGAGGATATGTTTATCTTGAATGGATACTTTCTCTCTACTACAAATCTTGGATAGTCTTTCCCTAACGGTTCTGTCTGCCGGCCTCTTGAAGGAGATTATATCAGCACGGGCTCTGAGTCTTTCTAGTGGTCTGGCATATACATCGTTACATATGGCTATAATTGGTCTCATCAGCAATTTACCAGAGCCTTTTCCAGTGGACTTAGTACCTCCATTGTTATGTTTACTGCTGTTATTACCATTGCTGTTATTGCTCAGCCTTGAAGTGGCTTTGGAATCCTCGTTGAGTATGCCCATCAACACATTAATGAAGCCACCTTCCGAACTACCGTCAATCTCATCAGCTATCAGACATACAGGTTTACCACTAAACGATAAGGAGGTGAGAGCATTGGTGATTTTCTGCTTCACGTGCTCTCCTGACCTCTCATCAGAGGCATTGATCTCCAAGATCTCGTATCCCAAATGGCGGGCTATGATATGGCCTACAGTGGTTTTACCTACACCTGGAGGGCCATGAAGCAGAAGGATCTTTTGATGAGGTCTATGGAAAGGGTCAGGAGCTTTATTGTCGTAAGGGAAATCATTATGATGAGAATTATTTCCATTGCTGTTATTACCATTATTATTGCTGCTATATCTATTAGTGGCTCCGCTATCACCACTGTGATCCACTTCCTCAATGGGAGAGGTACCAAACACAGCAGGTGACCATTGGTTCAACCACTTGAGAGCCAATCTGTTTGGTTTTTCATTACCTACGAGGTCCAGGAAGTTCTTTGGTCTCCATTTTTCAGCCCAAAGGCGAGTATCATGTTGCAACTTGGAGGATTGGGGGGCTTTGGAGGAATCTGGTTTCTTGGTGAGCTTTTCCAGCTCCAGCCTTTCATACAACCTGTCTATGTCTACACCATAACTTTTGGATGTTGAGGTGGATGATGTTTTTTGGGTAGACATGGTTGTGGTTGCGGCTTTCTTTCTCAGGGTTAGTCTTTGACCCGAGGAAGTGAACCCCACTTTCTCATATGAGGGTATACTCGACGCATAGTCAATTCTGTCTATGTTCTTAGTATGTGATGAAGGCAGATGGGTTAGTGGGGTATTTGTTGAAGGCGCCAACAAAGAGTTGGTGAAATTGAAGTCAAATTCAGGTAGTGTAGTCATTCTGTGAGTGTGGGGAGGAGAGGAGGATCAAGCTGTTGAAGTGATAGTTAAGTGGTGGTATGTTGTAATGAAGGGTAATCTGTCATGGGTGATGGATGAGTAGTGTTAAGAGTGAGGGGGTATTGTGGAATATGGAATTGTGAGAAATAATTATCACCCGGTAGATGTCACTCCAAATCACTGTGTGGCTCTATTAACTGTGTTCACTCCGTATCAACTACGCAGTCATCTATTAGAGGATATCCAAATATTTCATGGTGTCCCTACTCGTATGCAGTCACTCCACGTACTCATCACCCTCTGTTTACCATACAAAATTAAGCGTGTCGCAAGACGCGTCAGCTTGTAAGCGTACAGCTAGGAGGATGGGCAGTATGTGGTGGTGCAGGAGGGATTGGTAAGGCGTAGTAGGGAGGATGCATAGCAGGGGGCAGCATAGTTGGATCAACTGAGCAGACCCACTAAGACCTACTGAGACCTACTACGTCTTCCTAAGACTTACTATCTCCCATATATTAAGAGATGCCTTCCTTTGCCTTACCAATTAAAGGCAGATGAGGTGAGAGGGAAGAGAAACTTGAGCATCCCTTAAGGTTGACCGGATAAGTTCTCTCAGTGAAGGATGTTGTATATTCTTATGGAGGAGAACACCATTTAGAGAGTGATGTAAAAAATAAACTAGCCGTGGAATATACGGTATAATTTATTTATTTTGGGTCATCAACTACTGGCGGTGTATACCTCCATTGTGGCACTGGGTGATTTATATTTATTAGGTTCTTAGATATAATGACGATAAATGTTATGTCACCATAAGAATAATCGCTTCGCCTATTATGCTATGCTGCGGCTGTAAGCTGATCAAGGTGGATGATTGATAAACTATCTGGTGGACCCCCCACAAGGAGAGGGCAGACGTCTCCTTTGCATTGCTGCTGGCTGGCGCCTGGCTCTTCCTTTCCACCTTCTCAACCCAATACTGCTATGTCTTCTGCCTCTGCCTCTGCCTCCGCCTCTGCTTTGTAGTGTAAACAATCAGGGTAACCTTTTCTTAATGCCACGCTAACACAAACATCCCATCCCATCCCCCATCCCATCTCCCATCACCTAAACAATTGGCGTGTGCAACCCAGCAAGCAATCAGGAAAAGCCAACACCCAACCCTGGACTGCCCTTTTATGTGACGGCCAAGCAGCCTCAAGTAGAGCAAGGCACAGCAAAGCATAGCAAGGCAGAGCAACTCAAGTTGCACGGGAGCAGTGCCAGAATGGGTTACAAGGGACAGATAGTACATAGAGGGTTTAGTGTACACAGAGGGTTTAGTGTACACAGAGAGCACAGGCAGTAAGTACACAGAGAGCACAGAGAAACCCAGTAGGCAGTGCACGCCATCCAGTAATCAGCCTAGATACATACACACTGCTACTGTATGTACTCCCACTGTACTCCCACTGTACTCCCACTGTACCCCTACTGTACAATCGCCTGTAGTCTGTAGTGTAACTAACGGTAACCGCAACGAGATCATCCATCACGGCGACCGAGCCTTTGCGGTGGCAGTTCACAGCCTGAACCTCACAGGCATTGGGCCCTCTGGCCTTCTGGCCTTTGGCCGTGGGCCTTGACGGGACTTGACGGTGGATGCAACGTACTGCGAGATGGAACGGACCGTCTGTTGGAGAGATTGAGGGATCGTGATCGTTGAATCGTTGGAGATTGTTGCTTGATGGAATGACATATATTTAAAAAAGGGAATTATTTACTTATCATAAATTGAGCTGAAACAAAGGCAACCGACTAAAATCATATTCATCATGTCAGAGAACAAAGTTACCGTGAGTACATCATTTGATAGGGTGTTGATCATCACTGTGTTGATCACCACTGGTTGATTATTTAGTGGTGGATATAGGCCGTGAGGATGAGAAAGTGTGAAGATGAGGTAGCAAGGAAGAGGACCTACCGAGGACCACACGTGAATGTTTGTGCTTTGCCATTCTTTGTTCCGGCAGCCTGTTCACGATATATTGCTATTCAACTATGATAATTTCATGGCTATGTGGTGGTACCCTATGATGATGGCCATCATATGGTATTGTCCACTGCTCTTGCTGGGTCATCCGATCCCTTCGATCTCTCCGGTCCATCCAGCCATCCAAAACCCACTGAAGTCCCTGAAGAACCACCCACATACTAACACCATCATAGGAGGAGGAAATACTGTAAGTGTTTACAAGACACCAAGATGGGTGGGACCCAACAGAACCCACTCCCACCAACGTACCTACTAACCAATCACCCAGCTCTTCTTACCCACAGGTCACTGCCCCTCCAATGCCAGGAACCACTGGGTACCCTGGTCATTTGAATGCTGACCAAGAGCAGACCCTCAATCAATTCAGGGCTATTCTCGTTGAAAAGGGTTACACAAAGCGTACCGATGATGCCACGTTGTTGCGTTTTCTAAGGGCACGTAAGTTCGACGTTGCCCTGGCAACCGATATGTTTGTGGCATCTGAAGAATGGAGAAAGGAATATGGCACAGACACCATCATTGAGGATTTCCATTACGAGGAGAAGCCCATAGTGGCCAAGTTTTACCCACAGTACTACCACAAGACAGACAAGGATGGCCGCCCCGTTTACATTGAGGAACTGGGCAGTGTCAACATCACGGAAATGTACCGTATCACCAACCAGGAGAGGATGCTCAAGAACCTCGTATGGGAATACGAGTCCTTTGTGCGGTACCGTTTGCCAGCATGTTCCAGACAGGCTGGGTACCTTGTTGAGACGTCGTGTACCATTATGGACCTCAAGGGGGGTTCGATTTCCACCGCTTACAACGTCATTTCGTACGTGAAGGAGGCTTCTTACTTGAGTCAGAACTATTACCCAGAGCGTATGGGTAAGTTTTACCTCATCAACGCTCCCTTCGGCTTCTCTGCCGTGTTCAAGCTCATCAAGCCATTCTTGGACCCAGTTACTGTGGCCAAGATTTTCATCTTGGGTTCCTCTTATAAATCAGAGTTGTTGAAACAGATCCCTGCAGAGAATCTGCCAAAGAAGTTTGGCGGGTTATCGGAGGTTAGCGAGGCTGAAGGTGGATTGTTGCTCAGCGATTTGGGTCCATGGAGAGATGCTCAGTACATTGGACCCGAAGGTGAGGCTCCAAGGGCTTTTGAGTTGTGGTTATAGATCGTTAATATGTGTTTTCAGCTATTTCTGTTTTATGTACATACATGTACTGTAGAGGAGCGTAAGTGTTCTATCTTGCCTACACTACGCCTTAATCGGTTGCGGGCTGTAGGGACTAAGGGTATATAGGGTCTAGGCGGGGAGGCTCAAGGCAGCTATGACCAGAATATCCAAGAGGAACAGATACACTGAGCTTGCCATCTACTTCCGGTATTCAGAGTGAAAAAAAAAGTTACATCTGTTACTGATTAATGAATATTCTCCGAGAAGACTTGGTCAGCATCGTCGGAGCAGTGGCTTACTGTGTAGCTTCCAGTAAGCTTGAGTATTTGTTGTGCTGTCATGCCACTCTGCTAATGTTTCACGTGCTGAAATGGCCCATAAATATTAGAAGCATAGCATTCAAACAATAGCATTCAATAAAATAGTACT
The DNA here is from genome assembly GCA_030567555.1 of Kuraishia hungarica. NCBI lineage: Eukaryota > Fungi > Ascomycota > Pichiomycetes > Pichiales > Pichiaceae > Kuraishia > Kuraishia hungarica. Next base: position 551,838 of record JAJLSL010000006.1, read on the forward strand.
CTCCCTATTTTCCACCCACTTTTTCACAACCTGCGTATACCCAATAATGCCAAAATACCAACCGCCCAACCGCCCCACAACAGCAAATTACCCTTTTCGTCTAATTAGGTGCGCCTGTTAATGTCAAAACGCACACGCGACGCGACTTATTCCGCATATTCCTACTAGGCGGAATGTAAGATGGAGGGACGATGGGGGGAAGATGGAGGACCCGTTGCCAGGTACGACGGTAGGCCTTTGGTATATTTGGATATTTGGGTATCTGGGTGTTTGTATATTTGTATACTTGAATATTCATAGTATCCAATTGTTATTGCTGTGAAGTGAAGTTCACTCACTGAAGCATTCACTCACAATGAACGGTTCGGGCCCATCACCATTTGGACTGAGTGGTCTACGCTCTTATATGCACGAGGTACCCACCATTACTTATACGGAGACGTTCCAATGGACGAAAGACATCAAGAATGGAATTACCCCTGAAGAATGGCCCAGCAATATTGTTTCAATTACAGTACATGGACAGTTCAGCATTGGAGATGAAACGCTAACCACCCACCTCCAGGCATGTGGGGTGAGAGTTCTAACCACACCCAGGGCCAGCCCACCAATAGTGGCAGTTACACCATATGACACCCAGAAAAACACCATATACATTTCTGCAAGGACTGAAGACGAATTTGCGCGGTTAATCGCTGTTCTAGGAGTATGGCAGAATATGCGTCCTGCTGACCTCTCCAAGAAATGGTTACCCACTAGGTCGGTGGTGGATGAGGACGCTCTCAATGCCAACGAGCTGCTGGTGTGTAGGTTCAGAGTATATGGTCCGATTCCCAAGATCAAGAATTTGAAAGTCACCAAAGAACCTCAACTAGAACACCTCACCAAGACGGAGGAAGGTTGGTTCTCGGCTATGGGGTACCTGAAATCAGATGGTGTTCTGGATCTGTTGAATGAGAGCGATGGTGCCCTTCTCTATAGTGTTAACGTCCCCACATTGTATATATCCGAGGTGAGATGTGTTGACCGGTCAATTCTCCACAGTTCTAATGTGTTAATGTTGGGCATAAATCAGGAAATGAGATCACAGCAAACATTGAAGTCGGTTCAAATGGTTCCCCAACACGACACACCCTTTCTCATGAGTTCAAAGGAGAAATCAGCCAATAGTAACTCCACCATTTCCTCAACGAAAAGGATATACCTTGAATTCCCACTTCATATTGACCTTGAAGACTGGTTTGTCACTCTGCAATCGTTCTGTAAGAGAGAGTATTTTGGTGTCTCCGAAGACAAGCGTTTGAGAATTAGTAGAAGTGTTGTGGTAGATATAGTTGAGGCTAAATTGGAAGCTGCTCTGTCTAGCAACGGTAATAATAATGGTGGTCTCTATGCTGAAGTGATGATATGGGGCACAACATGGTGCAGGACGGCAATTGTAAATAGTTATACCAACCCATTTTGGAAAGAAACATTTACTCTATCACTTCCTGTATGTGTAAACCATTTCACTATACAGTTGAGACGTGTTGATGAAGGTTCGTATGGTGGTTCTTCTTATTCCTCTTCTGGATCTTTGGTGGGCACGGTATATATTACACCTGATATGCTTGAGGCTGGTCCTTCAAATACTAAGCTCACCATATACGATACTGCGTCTCGATCCTCGAAAATTGGTGTGTTGAGTGTATCGTTGAATTCTTCAGAAGATCTACTCCTGGCTCCTAAGCATTTCACCCTGTTTGAGAGACTGGTCGCCAGTTCACCTGTGAAGGATCTCATCAAGTTTGTTGGTGATTTATCCACTACTAACGCCACGCTGGAAGAGTCTTCCATTATGCTTCTGGACGTTCATCAAACTATGAGCAGGGAGAATGAGTTGTTTTCTGCGTTACTGGCAAGTGAGCTTCAGCAGGTGGACTCAGCCACCCGTAAGAACCGCGTGAATGCGAAAACATCAACTCCTAAATCCAATAACACTTTAAATACACTCTTCAGAGGAAACTCTATCCTTTCAAAGTGTTTAGAGAAGTATGCTTTAAGAATAGGCCAAGAGTACCTTGAGCAAGTGATTGGAGAGTTTGTAACCAAAGTGAGCACAGAGAAACTTGACTGCGAGATCGATCCTGGTATGATTGACGCTTCAGATAATGTAGAACAGGCTTCTAGAAATATGGACAATCTTACAGGCTATGTGTCTGAATTATGGAACAGAATCTATACAACTAGTAATGACCTTCCTTTGCCATTGAAGGACAAGTGGCAGAAACTCAGGGCCAGTGTGGAGATGTCTGTTGAGCCAGATGATGTTGAGACACCTCTAAATGCTTTGACAGCATTTGTTTTTCTCCGTTTTATCTGCCCTGCCATCTTGAACCCCAAATTGTTCTATCTGACAAACGACCACCAGACAGGAACTGTACAGAGAACTCTTACCCTGGTAGCCAAAGTGTTGTTGACTCTTGCCAATAGGTCACGGTTTGCTGAGCATAAGGAACGGTATTTGGTTAAGTTGAACTCTTTCTTGGAGTTGCACGAGACAGAGATGGTTGAATTCTACGACAGACTGTCCGGCAGAAAACTTGACTTTAATGAGAAGGTGTTGGAGTTGAGTGATTCAGTAGCTAGGCCATCTCTCAACATTCCAAAGTATATCCTGGAAGAGCTTCCTAGTAAGTCGTATCTTATAGACAAGTACCTGAGGCTGTACCAGCTGGTGAAGATATTGGATAAACATAATAGTAGGAGAAGTGGCACTGACGAAAAGACACGTCTCGCTGAAGAGCTGAGTGCTGTTTCAGATAGGATGACGTCATTCAGGATCGGAGCTCTTGAATTTGAAAAGACAGAAGTGCTATTTGACTCTGATGACTTCCTCAAGAGTTTATTGCGTGGCAGCAGTACTGTTGTTGCTGATTCTGCCACCTACGATGTGGATGAGACGGCGGCCTCTTTTATACGGCAGAACATCACCCTTCAAGATCTCCAGGATCAGGCCAGTGCTATAATGATCAGAACCAGCGGGTTAGAGGCGATCCTCAAGAGCGCTGAGTTGCCCTCTCTGTTTGCAGAGAAATGGCCACAGTTTGTAGACAATGTGCTGAAACGTGCTGTCGTGGATAGTGCTGGTAATGTACTCTACCTTCCAGCTGCCTTGGGATCCGCTGCGTTTTCGTTGTCATCAAGTAGCAGTGGGGTCACTAGGTTGGACGATTTCCTCGCCAAAGGTCTCAAGGCTACTCACCAATTGAGGAGATCTAATAGTGTGGTGATGTTGAAGAACGCAGAGGCCAAAGTGGGCGTATTCAAGAGACTTTTTTCAAAGAAGAAGTGAGAGGGGAGGAGGGAGTTGGGGTGTTTTACTTCAGTGGGTTTCCTCTCAACTGGGTTTGAGCATGGACACGTTTGTGATGTTCTGTTTGCATGAACAATTAGTTGCTTTTATTTATTGAGTTAGTGTTATTGTGTATAGTATTTTTGTGACACCAGAGAATTATAACCAATGAGAAAGAACCAAAAGAAATAAAAGAAATAAACAAGCGAGATTCTTTGTTTATGTTTTTTCAAACAAAACGTTACCTGTTTGTGACTAAATACGTATATGAACATCTGTAAGTTTAGTGGAAGTGTCTTTGTCCACAAAATGGCCCGTTTCCAGAATTATGAATCAAATCTATAATGGAATATAAGTATACACAATGGAATATAGGTATATATATATATATATGTATATCAGAAATGACATTTATATAACCTCTTATACAAATCAGGAGATCAGACTATTTAATTTCGATTCTCCAGAATAAAAGTTGGGTATTCAATTGATTTCACTTCCAATAACTAAACTTACTAAACTTACTAAACTTAGTTGGCTAGGCTGGAGGAGCCTGGCCGCAGGAGCCTGGCTGGGGGCTGAGGGTCCCCTCCAGCAAGGCACGAGACCCCGTAATCGACCCGCCCAGGGTGCCGATGATGATGTCCTGGGGCTGTGCGCCCTAAGGGTGGTGGGCCCTGGGGGCCATGCGGGGGCCTTGGTGGTACTCATACGATCTGAGAGCATACACGCTGGTGTGGAGCGGGTGGGCAGAGACGATTCTATAAATATTTTTCAGTCCTCCCCACTGACAATGATGTCTCCCCTCGTATGACTATCCGACTCACACTGGCATCAAGTTAGGTTGTTAGGGGTGTATGTCATTGCATAATTGGTATTAGTGTATTGGTATTAGTTTCTTGTTATCGCTATTATATTTTTGTTATCATCGCATACCTTTGTTACGTTTCTTGGGCCATATCACGAACGGGCTTCCTCTATTGTCTATTCGTGTGGAGTAGTTTCAAGGAACCACTGGAATATCACTGGAATATCACTAGGACATAACTGGGACATAACTGGGACATAACTGGGACATCCCCATAGAACCATATACAGCCCAATGCTGGAAGGCATATCCACAGAAACAGTGATTGCTCAGCCCATTTGTATTACATGAAGAGAAAACAATACATATATAGCATAAGCAAGGATTCCTTTCATATTCTGCATACTCTTGATACTCTTGATACCCTTCATTTTCTTCATCCATCTCAAACAACATACAATGGTCAGACATAGACTAAGGGTATACCTTCTGCTGGTGGTGGTGATGGGAGTATTGTTGGCGGTGTACCATAATGTATATGATTCAACTCCTCTTGAGAAAGCAGTCCAAGTGACTCTTGAGCAAGGAGGGAAACAAGTTGATAAGTGGTTGGGTCCGAGTGCCACTGATAATAAAGAGGGTGGGACTGAGACCTTGGAGCAGAAGAGTGACAGTGAAGAACAGAAGAGTGGGACAAACCAACAGGATGCACAGCCTGAGAATGAGGTGAAATCTAATGACGAGGGTAATAAGGAGAACAGCGATGATAACAAACCGGCCAACACAGAACTCAAGCCACAAGCCAAAGCCAAAACACCAGCCAATATAGAAGCCAAAACACCAGCCAATGTAGGAGCCAAAACACCAGCCAATATAGAAGCCAAAACACCACCCAAGGTGCAAGTGAAACAGGAGGATAAGCCGTTAGGTGGGGACCGGTTGGCTCGACTATTACAAGAAGTCAAGGACAAAGGCTCATCATCATACAATCTAAACTCACTAGCGCCTTCTTGGGGTGAAGAGGATCCTATTCAAAAGACCTTTATCTCCAACCATCCATACAATGGTGATAAGGAGGTGTCTCCACTTCCATCAGGTGAGAAGGAGGGGCCACATTCTGAGGACGGGAACTCTATGGCCAACGCCACTTTTTATACCCTTTTGCTCAGAGTGACTGACCTACACATGCTAGTGCATACGGCACAGGCACTAGAGCGGAGAATTGACCTCAATGGCCATAAGTACCCATGGCTAATTGTAGGCCCCTTCACATTTCCCAAAAACGTGAAGCAGGCCGTAGAAAGGGCCTATAAGGGCCAAGTGACGTTTGTCAAAATCCCCAAAGACATGTGGGGGTACCCGAATTCGTGCGATATATCCAAGGCCAACAAGATTAGACGTGGGACCAATGAGAGGGCTGCCCCCCATGGCACCTTTGAGAGGTATAGGTTAGGCAACCGCTTCAGCAGCGGAATATTCCAGTTTCTGCCTGAATTGTTAGAATATCGTTACTATTGCAAAGTGGACATTGGTGTATCGTTTGGATGTAACATTGGATTTGACTTCCTTAAAGAGGTTGAAGATAGAAACCTCATTTATGCCTTTGCGCATGCCCCCTTGGAGCCCAAGGGCACCACAAAGACCCTCGTGGAGAGAGCGGTGCATTTCTTTGAGGAGAAGGAGGGGTATTTGCTCAACCCAACCCATTCCAATGCCAATCTCTTCCTAGAGGAAGATAACTTTAACGGGTGTACTTTTGGAAGCGATTTTGAGGTTGGCGACTTGGATTTCTTTAGATCAGATATGTATATGGATTTCTTCAGGTACATGGACGAAGCGAACGGCTTCTTTTACGAGAGGTGGACAGAGTCCAACATTAAAACATTGTCCTTGGGACTATTGGTGCCCAAGGATAGAATATCGTATATCCATTCGACCGGGTTTTTAAACACAGAAGGCCATATTTCATGTCCTTTGAATTTCGGCTCGGCTTTGGAGAATAAGTGTGATTGTGACCCTTCCAAGGAGTACACCTGGTCGAGGTTCAGCTGTTTGAGGAGGTATTTCAACTTAAACGGTATGGAGTTCCCTGCAGGGGTTCCCAAGTATAAGAATAAAATGAGTCCTCGGTACAGATATATGAAGGATGCCACCGATAAGGGTGGGGAGTTGGATGACATGGAGTTGGAGTTGATCCAGAAGGAGAATGCAGAACTTGATCCCGAGATGTCGAAGGAAGAGGCGAGGAAGCTCAAGAGTAGTTGAGGATGTACGGGAAAGTTACGGAGTAACCGTTCCTTGATATGAGTTAATGATTTTTTTGCTGGGATGAATTTAGAATCTATTTATGGCATAAGGTAATATAATGACATACAATAACATATAGTAAGATCATGAGATAATGGCACATAATGACATAGTGAACTACTATGACATGTACTACGACAAACTATGAATTACTTACTATGACTTACTATGACCAATTGGTGGGATTACTTGTAATATTTTATTATATTAGCATACACTTCTAACCAACCAGTGCTGAGACAAAGCACCACATCATTACGAAACTGGAAATACACCTAGCGAAATTGTCAAAGAAAATATTTGAGAGTGGTTTCTCATAATAATCCTGAGGGGTACGTAGGATCAAGTAGAATGCCAAATTGGTTAGGACGTTGGTGATAAGGAAGAAGGCGAACCCGTAGTAGGATTCCAACTGTAGTATTCCAGCAGCACTTCCATATGCCAATGAAGAGATGTCCAGGATGTATTGGAGGGACTATGCCAAAGGGTTAGTATTAATAAAGGAGGAGGAGGAGGAATTTGCAAAGAAATTCTCTTGGAATCACCCAGAGCCGCCGCAAGCCGCCGCAAGCCACCTAGAGTGATTTAGAGCCACTCGGAGTCACTTGGAATCACTTAAAATACTTACTGCTATGTTCTTTTGTATACTCAATCCGTACTTGACTGTGTCTGTCATTGTGATTATTGGTCTGTGAGTAGTGGTGGAGTGGCGGTTGGGTCTTTGTGGAGATGTAGAGAAGTGATGGTGGATTGACCGTAGGGAGAAGCGTATTGACGATTTGTACGGACAATCTGAGGGGTAATATTAAATGTTTCTGCTAATGAATAATCAATAGAGTGTGATGTGAGTTTAATAATATTTCATGAACTGTCAACTGTGACAACAGTTCTTAACCGGCAACTATTTAATTCAGTATCTTTCAAGCTGGGTGTATGGTTTCTCCACGATTTCTCCACGAATCCATCGATGATGCGGCCCTTCCAATTCGTACCCTTCAACTCACACGGCCGATGGTGGGCATTTTGTAGGGAGTTGGGCGGGCAGAGGGGCAGTTGGAAGGGCAGAGGGGCAGTTGGGAGGGCGGTTCTGATGAGGAGCAGGTTGCAAGTCCGCAAGGTGTAGGGAGGGCACGGAACCTGCAAGGCAGAAGAATGGCAGGGTGGAAAGTAAGGGTGGAAAGTAAGGATGGAAAGTAAGGATGGAAAGTAAGGGTGGAAGGGAAGGGTGGAAGGGAAGACAGATGGGCAAGACATATGGGCAAGGCGAAGCCCAGTGCGGGCTGAGGGCAGGGAAGAGTGTTGGCCCAGCACGCATGCATCATGCGTACACAGGTGTCCTGCTTATACTTTATATACTCATTATACTATATACTTTCAACCCTCCCTCCTGTTTCACAAAGACACCCTTTCTATTTGTTTACATTCTGAATCGGTGCATTTGGACGATTTTGTGGTGTTCAGACTCGATGGAGTCATAGACGCACTCTTGACTAGATTCTGTCGAGGAGGAGGAGGAGCAGGATGAGGAGAGTGTATAGATTAGGGTAGAATAAGGTTGAGTAGTACTTGGTCATGTTGATTTTGTTCGATGACTTGACATGTTCCACATGTGCACATACATATATATATTTATATACATATATATATAGAGATGTATATATATATATATAAATCGAGCCCCTTGAGGTAACCTCCCTCCCCCTCTCTCTCCCTCTTTCTCTACTCCCCTAATAAGCAGCTCCGTGCCTCATGATAAGCCGTAGGAGGCCACCTCTTCCTACCAGCAGTTGCCTGGAACTCCTCTATCCTCTTCACTCCTCTTAGATACTCTACAAAATGCGGGAACTCCATATTAACATATTGGATCTGTTGTTGAATCTTTTGTTGTAATCCCTTGCTGGCCTCCCTGCTAAACTGTGATACCACTATCGGGAGTCTGAAAGTGTCATCACCATACTTTGAAGAATGTATTTTTACCCACACCTCATAGTAAATGTTAAATAGTGATCCCCCTGTGGTTGATCCCAGATCTCCGCCTGCTGGTATATCGGCATATTCCTGATTGGAGATTGTGGTATCCACAAGCACAGACTCGTACACCTTGTTGCCTTTGTCCTTCTCATATATCCCATTCATAAAGGACACTCTGTTACTAGAATTGACACCACCCACACCACTGTGGTTCACCATCTCAAATGTAAAGTCCTCTCCCTGCGGAAGCAAGTTACCCCCTTCAGGCAGCCGTTTTGTCACTGTGCTTATTGTTCTTTCGAAAGGCTTGATGCCCGAGTCGGGGAAGTCCAAGATCTCCACTAAGGATACAGTCAGCTGCTGCAGTTTGTGTTTGGAGGTCAACGGCACCGCTCTCAGCTTGATAGGCAACACCTCATCAGGACCAACACAGCCGCTTCCAAGCGTAGCAATGACTATCAACGCTGCTTTTTTCTCATACGGCCTCAGCTCCTTCTCTATCTTCTCTTGGAACGGGCCAGACATTGGTTGGTTGTCGTAGCGTTTGATTGGTATAGGCACAGTCACACTACTCTCTCCATCAGGGAACCCAGGAAACCGCCTTGCCACTCGTATAGAGAGGTTTGTCTTTGTAATTGCAACATCTTTTTCCTTGTTGGTGATCTGCATTTGAAGAGTTGCCATTGCATCATGCCATAGCACAAAGTTGAATGGGATGTCTATGGCCACAATTGGTCTGGCTGAGTTCTCTGCTGCCAGGTATGCATATCCTTTGCCCATGGGTATATCAGTTCTTGTTCTCCTATGAGTGGGTGTTAGTGGTTTACGCCATCAGGTTGTTATGCTTGACAAATGCTTCTATGTGCTATTACTCACTTTATTGTACTGCCAGGCAGCGATGATATATGGATATGTTGTTCTGCATTCAGTTCTAGTACCACATCTCCTAACACAAACGGTATACCTCGCACAGACATGATTTGAATGACTCCCATGATCCGTGGCTAAAGAAATATTGAGCAGTTAGTAAGTGAATCATTCAAGAGATTTCCAACAATGACAGCAGATCATCCTATGTAATCATACATCATCCTATATAATCCTAGATGATCCTATGTAATCCTAGATGATCCTAGATGAAACTAGATGAAACTAGATGAAACTAGATGATCCCACATCATCCAGTACCATCATACATCATCCAATACCATCCTATATCATCATATATCATATCCTTACATACCAGTGTTTCGGGGATCCCCGGGTATCCATATACTGGAGAAGCATTTGTGGGTTTGATCCTTATGCTCAATGGCTCTTCCGCAACCATGATGGGAGAAGCGGGTTCAACAGACAGGCAATGGGCGAGTCAAAAACAACAGGAAAACCACCAGCAACGTCGGATAAAAAAGACTACGTGCTGTTTCGTCAGCAATGTGAGATAAGCACTATTTGATCGAGTACGAGGCGTTCTACCCCACGGATCCCTAAATATATATAGAACACACCAGTCTATACATGACACTTGACCATACTCACCCCCTACCATCTCTACCTACGCTTAGGCTCATCTCTGCTGCCGCGCTCTCTGTTTTGCCCTGCATGAAGAGGTAAATAAACACCATAATTAATGGCGCGCTAAGCGCCAGCAGGTGGGTTAAGTAGGTGAGGCAAGTGGGTGAGGAGACGGGACAAGGGGATGAGACAAGGCGGGGGGAAAAGGCGGGGGAAAAAGGGATGAGGGTTTTGTGGACCAGGGGTGCAAGCGGATACAAATATATTTCAACAACTAGATGAAAATAACTAGATGACAACAAATAGATCAACACTCATAATATAATAATGAACGCCATCGACTGATCGATTGACCCATCTATTGGTTAAGAAACAAAATGCAATATGCAATCCAATAATGTTGTATATCTTGACACATTTCATAAACTGTAGTGATAAATATAAATATGAAAATAAGCTATAAGCGATACAAAACGATACATTAAAAAAATATATAACCAATATTACAAGGAGTGCAACATCAACACCTTAATACTGTTGCTGCAGCAGCTGATGTGGCTGCCACTATTACTCTACAAAACTCTCAAAATTATATCAACCCTGATGATCCGATGGTCTGATAACCACCTGTCACCGTGACACCGTGACACCGTGACACCGTCCTCACACTGTGACATCGTCCTCGCGTTGTGAAATCGTCCTCACGTTGTGACAGCGTCCTCACGTTGTGACACCCTCCTCACACCTTGACAACCCCTTCTCCTTACTCCATCTCTTCATCCTCGTCACCTAACACAACAAGGTTCTCTCCATCGTCAACAACCTGCCACACATGCAGCTGCTGGTATCTGTAGATACAGTCTGTGAAGGTTGATTCGGTGAAACCCTTGGCAATAGCCGATTCTCTCAGCCGCGACAATGAGATGATCTTGTTTCTTCCGTTGCCGCCCTGTCTGTCAATGGCATCCTTGATGAAGGTGAACACCCTGCTGCTTGGGGTGTTGTCCACACCGGTCTCACCTCTCTCCTGGTAAAGGGAAGACTTTGCCACGTCCAAGAGCCTCAATGCTTCATCAACATCCTCCAGCTCAACAACGTTCGAGAATCTCACCCTTGCAAGTGCCTGGGACAGACGCAACACACCCAAGAGAGTTCTTGGGGTGGTGTGGCTGAAATGCTTTTTGGAGAATTCCTGGAACTTGCTCTCCTTTCTCATCTTGATATAGTGCTGAACAACATAGTCTGAAACTTCTTGGCTAATGACGGGTCTGAACCTCCTGGCAAGAGAAATATACTGTCTCATGGTTGTGCTGTCAACAGGCTCAAACTCCATCTCTGGATGCTTGTTGTACATGTGCACATACGTAACGTGCTGCGCAAGACGTTCATCGTCATCCCTTGCTGCTTTGTCGAGGATCAGAAAAAGAATATCAAATCTTGAAAGAAGGGCCGCAGGAAGGTTGATGTTCTCATTTGGAGACAACCTTGGGTTGTACCTTCCGTACAAGGGATTGGCAGCTGCCAAGATGGATGCTCTGGCGTTCAAGGTGGTGGTGATACCAGCCTTGGATATACTGATGGTTTGCTGTTCCATCACTTCATGAATGGCAGTTCTGTCGCTCTCCTCCATCTTGTCGAATTCATCAATACAACAGATACCGTTGTCTGCAAGAACCAGCGCACCACCTTCCAACACCATCTCGTCGGTGATTGGGTCTCTCATCACCGCGGCCGTCAAACCTACACCGGACGAACCCTTACCGGTGGTGTACACACCTCTTGGAGCAATCTTGGTAATGCTCTTCAACAGCTGGGACTTGGCAACACCGGGGTCACCCATCAACAGCACGTTGATATCACCTCTGATCCTCATACCATCACCGATCTCTTTGGTGACACCACCAACAAGCAACAACAACAAGGTCTTCTTAATGTCCAAATGGCCAAAGATTTCTGGCGCAATCGATGATGCCAACCTCTCGTACACGTTACCTTCAGCTCTGAGATCGGCAACCTTCTGTTCCACCTCTGGGGTGATTCCCAAACTCTCATATTTGCGCTTATGCTGTCTCACATACTGTGCCTCCAAGTATGTCTCGGTGAGCAAACCAGCCCTGAGGGCTCTGAATCCGGTGTACGGAGCTGGAAGGAAAATACCACCCACATCCACAATGTCACCCGGGTTCATGGATCTCACAAGGTCACCATTCACGTGGATGGTCAACATCCTTGGAATGTGTCCCACAGGGACCTGGTTCGCCAGTTCCTGGATCTTGACATCCTGGAAAGCAGAGAACTTGGATGCTCTGGTACTCATGAACAGCTTACCCTTGTGGTTGTTTGCCTGACATCTCTCAGAGGTACACACAACCAGCGGGGTGAATGTCTTTGATGTCACCTCCTGGAAAATTTCATATCCACAGGAGTCACACGTGTAAGCATTCACCTGCACAGCAGGCTTGACATCTGACACTCTGGTGACAATACCACGGACGGTAATGAGCTGTCCAAGAAAGGAGCCTTTGACATCTCTGACCGCAAGGGCCTTACCCTTGCCCTTGTAGATATCGTTCAAAGGCCTGAAGTAGAGGAAGTATCTTCTGGTGAGCTTGGGAGGGAACTGGTTGGCATCCTTGGGACCGGCACCGGTGGCATCAGCATTGGCGTCGCCACCAAGCCCACCAATATCTCCTCTGTTTTCCCTCTCTATTCTCATGTTTCTCAACCTTCTCTGGTGAAGAATCACATCCAACACATCATCTTTGTAGGAAATGTCAACAGTTGGCTCTGGCATGATCTCATCTATCACCTCAGCAAATAGGTCCACAAAGTGGAGGGTGTTCTTGGAAATGCTGTCAACGAGACCACCCTTGCCGGTAGAGATGCTCTGGGTGAGGCTGAGAGTATCCTGGTATGACTTGACATCGTCGAGATCGATATACAATGTAGAAAGCTTTCTGTTGGCAACTTTCTGTAAGAGAGCCATGTATTTGGGACCAGCACCAATTTCTGAATCCTCATCTGGCAGGATGTCATCTATCTGGTGATCATACATCTCTTTATCGGCACCAATTTCTGAACCGGATTTGAAATGCTGTAGAAAGTCTCTGATGTTTTCTTTGAGATCTTTGTAGTTGATGTTGATCTGCACTGAGGGCAGAATGGGAGCCACCGCTTGAGCTGTAGTAGCCATGTTTTATTATGTTTTAGTATGGCAGTTCGTAGACAGTCAGACAGTCAGACAGACAGACAGACAGACAGACAGACAGAGAGGCCGTTTGGTTTAATGATCTAACAATTATCGTTCACCGGTTTGTCTTTTGTTCTGGTTATATCTTTATATATCCACTTGTATTCTCTTTTATTCTCCAAACGAAATATATGGGAATAGATTTAATTAATAAACTAGATACCAACAAAAACTGAGATCCAAAGGTCAACGGACTGTACGGGCTACCACACGTCTTTGACGTGCACTCTGTTAGGCTCTCTCTCCCACAGGGATACTTTTCAACGCTACGCGAAATGCACGTAATTTAGAGAATTTCCTAATGCGGTAAATTCAAAAGGCTGGATTGTGCATCTGTTTCACGTGACGAACGCGAGATGGTTGAGATCGGTGCGTGTAGGATGATATAAGCTGAAATATGGTGCTGCGCACGATTGTACTGTACACTACTAAGTAAATATATTAGATGCATTTATTATGTGAGCGAATGATGTTGAGGTTCTGAGAGAAATATCATGAGAATATGGAGCCACTGATGTAAATCATGTTTAATGGTGATTATATCAAAGTACACTATCGTTAGATATGTTTGGCTCATTTCATAGGTGTCCGGGAGGGCCTAACCAGTTGCTATGGGTTCCTATGGGATCCTGTTGGATCCTGTGGGTTCCTCTCGCTTCCTATCAGCTGTTATCGACTCTTATGAACTCTTATGAACTCTGTCCTACGTCTTCCCCGTCCTCGCCAGCTCTTTCTGGCTCTTGCTATTAGGAGACAGCTGACAAACGTATCAGTGGTTGTCTCACTGTACCACATGTAAAGCTCAAAAATATATCATACCAGTCCTTGGTCATCTGAAAGAAGAACACCTGAAGAGTGCATTTGTGGCTGTTCACCACTACTGTTGCCTCTCGTAGGCTCTGGATACCTCACCTGATCCTGTACACCATCACTGCTAGTAGAGGAGCCCACCATAGAACTGGAGGGACTACCACCGCAGGCATGATATCAAAGACTCTGATGGGAGGGGCATACACGCGATCCTTAACTAATGAAACATATGAATCCTGTTGACCAGGGTACTTTTTGGTTCTACAATTTCACTGGATACCTCCCCGGTTGTTGTCAGCAAGATCGCCAAAATATGTATGGAACAGCATAAGTGCATCATTTGGATACACATTTATCGGACTTCGGACTCCGCATTATCTTCAGGGCACAGGGCTATGAATGGCATGATGGAGAGTTGACTAAGAGCCCTATTATAGCCCTATTATTAAACCGGTAAAACCAGCAGTCATATATCAACCCATTAACAGTCATTTCCACCTAGCTATACATACCCAAGGCCATATATTACAGTCAAAATTCCTCCCACTCTTCCTCCTACTTTTCCTACTCAAGACATGCATAGAAAGCCTTATAAGCACTCTCCAGATCAAACAACAGTGTCTTGTAGTCATCATCATCGAGACTTTCATTTATTCCAAGCCCATTCAATGTGATCAACCAGCTTATAATCCTCGATCTACCCTCAAAATCCTTGTTATTCAGCACTTTATTGATGGAAGTCATCAGGTCAGATAACAAGGGATGAAGTTGGTCCTTGGTCCTATAGTTCAACTTGACTGCATCCATACAGGTGATGAATGCACCAGTTGCTTCTGCAACGGCTCTTGTGGATGGATTATTACCGCTGCCAAATTTGTTATTATTCATGCTAACGGCATTCACAGAGTCCTTTGTATTTGCTAGGCTTGCCACATTAATGGCATTTTCCACCGTTGCTGGAATGCCCACTTCTATGCGGGCCTTTGCCAGTGGGCAATCAATCTGATTGGAAAGTGTTAGTAGGGGGGAATAGGTTACTCAAATAAAGGTTGCTCGATCCTCAAGGTGTGGATGTACATACATTATACTTTTTGAAGAAAGTATTGATTGAAACAAACTCCTTTCGCACGTCCTCGTTCTTCAGTAATACATTGAACTGGTTCAGCAGCCTCGTGGCAGATATCGTATAATCATCATGTTCTGCGGTGAGGGTGTCCTTTATGAATGCCTTCTCTAGGAGATTCAGCACTATTATGATGGAATACAGTTCCCCCAATGATTCATATACATCTCGTTCCTTGTTATTTGTATATAGTGGTATTTCATGATCCAACGACTGTTTGGAGCCTTCTATCAGGTTTATCGATATAGATCGACTGCTTGAGGAAGCTGGTGCATAAGGAGGTGGAACTGACATTGTGTGGCGAGGAGTGCTTCCCTATGTGTATATATTATATGTGTATATCTCTCTCTATACTATACATACATGCATATACATATATGTATATATATATATATATATGTGTATTTATATATCGATTATCAGTTCTTTCTCTATGTATTGCCTCGTACCCCATATCTGTCAGGGGTCTCAAGGCATCAAGGGCCCTGAGGCCCATCGCCATTACTAGGATAGGGCCTAATTAGGCCCAATTAGCTAGGGGAGTACTGGCGTGCAGTGGGTAGCGAGTATGGGGAAGAGTTAACTATGCAGCAGTAGTAGGCGACTAGGCAGGAAGGCAGGAAGACAAGAAGGCAGGAGAGGAGGGCAGTACATCAGAACGAAGGAGAACGTAGCATGGAGCACGTAGCACGTAGCATCTAAGGAACTAACAACTATGGAACCAGTGCCAGTGAAGTAGTGACGATTACGTCATTAACTCCAACAAGCTATGAAACTACAATTACTGGAAATCACATTCCCATGGTGAGACCCAGTTTAGATTTACCATCACCTCTGTCTATCTTGATAGACAGGGGAGGCAAGGGTAACTGATTAACCTACTCAGCACCTAACCTACTCAGCACAACTTAGTAAGTGTCTCAACCATAGAGATTAGAGGAGATGCCGAACGCTTGCTGTAAAGGAGAGACTCTAGAATGCTCTGAAGGCTGTAGAATGCTCCGAACGCTGTACAACGTTCTGAAATGATAACCGAACGCCATCTCGATGGCTCAGTGTGACCACTGCCACGACAACCATGCACACTCGGAAGGCTATTTGGAGAGCTGCACTGCAATGGCTGTAGGGCAAAACTACAGGGACTGCACGGCAAGGGCTACACAGGACATTTGTTTCATGCCTCGAGGGCTCTGGCTCCTCCTCTGGCTCCCATTACTTCTGCTTAGAACATGTGGTGAGCTTGGGATGGGTGGTGAGTTGTAATTCATAACACTTTCTAAGCAGTAATAGTTGAATGCTTGACGAAGGATAACAGTACACATGTCTCACGTTAACTGTAATGAGGTATCTTATATCTTCATTCTAAATATGGATGTCTAATTATAATAACCAACTGGAGCCATCTCATCGCTTGCTAACAGGTTGTCCCTCTCCCTCTCCCTCTCCCTCTCCCTCTCTTTCTCCTCGCCCCATCTCTCATCCCTGCTTGTTTATACTCCACTACTTGTAACCGAAAGGCACGCTGCAGCAGACGCGCTCCACATAGCACTGCCTAACATAGCACTGCCACACACTGCCACACATCACTACCTGACAGGAAGGGAGGTTACAAGATGGAGGGAGAGCCGTCCGTCAAACTGTAAACACATTCATTTACTATTGACTAACTAGACCAGCACCATCTGCATACATTCATACACTCGGCATACATTCGGCATACATTCCTCAGTCTCCCCTGAAACAATTGCTAATTTCAATAAATGAGCCAATTGTTTTGAGCAGAGGCGTAGCCGATCGGAACATTGAGGCGGCAGAGTGGTTGCATACATGCCAATAAACAGATCCAAGAATCTGCTGTCTAGATTGCTTAGCAGCCAGGCAGTTTCTGAGGCTGAGCAAACTTGGCTTGGCTCAGCAAACTTGGCTCGGTTCGGCTCAGCTGACTTTGTAGATTATGCGTATATGTGAGTTCTCTCTAGTTATAGAAGATTCCCACTGGCTAAACACCATGTGAATCTTGCTGTTTGTTTATCATAGAAATTAAGGTTCAAACATATTATGTGGATCCTACAGTAGGGCAGTACAGTATTGTTCTACGGTAACTGACGAGATCATTTGCCTCGAGATCATTTGCTTCAAGATCATTTACCTCGAGATCAATCGCGTCCCCTACGGGTAGCTACAAACACCTGCGCATTTTTTAAATATATGTTATTTGATAAATATAATAAAAATAAACCAGAAAAACCTAAAACCAAGTACTGCTTATACAATTGCAGAAGTCAAGCTGTAGCAATGGGCACACGGCTATAATATACAATATGCGGGGGGTATGGACTGCAATACAGTGTCCATTTTTTTAACATCTTCATCCTTCTATCTCTTTCCGTTCTCTAACCTTCTCCTCTCTCTCTCTCTCTCTCTCATCAGGGCTCTCTTACACCAACTGTGCCTGGGAAGCACTGATGGCCAACCAGGAGGCAACGGTATCGCTGTCAAGAGAAGATGGGAAGTCAGTGCTGTCATCGAGAACAACAATGTTAACGTTACCGTCGTTGAAGATGGCGGCAGCCTTCATAGTAGAAGAGGATGGTCTCTCAAAGTAGTCGGAGGATCCTCCTCCACCGTAGCCCTGGTTATCACCCTGACCATCGTGCAAGTGTGTAGTTAACATGGTGGAGCCTGCGCTGAGAATCTCAAACAGGTCAAGCTCACCACATCCAGTGGACCAACAGGAACAGTCAGAGCTACCGTACTGCGCAGTTCTTGGGATCTTGGCGTTCAGCAACCAAACGGCTGGCATATCGTAGTTGTCAAGATCAGACTCGGATGATTCAGCAGTAGGCATCTGGAACTCAAATACAAAGATCTTCTCAGCACCACCGAAACCGTGGTAGGCAGGGATTCCTTCTCTGTAGAATCCACAGTCACCAAGAGAGGTGTCGTCACAGGAGTCACCTGACATGATGATGTACTCAGAGTCAGATGGGATGGTGACCTGCTCC
The DNA here is from genome assembly GCA_030567555.1 of Kuraishia hungarica. NCBI lineage: Eukaryota > Fungi > Ascomycota > Pichiomycetes > Pichiales > Pichiaceae > Kuraishia > Kuraishia hungarica. The sequence continues at coordinate 569,961 of JAJLSL010000006.1, forward strand.
AAGGCAACAGCGCTGGCAGAAGCAGAAGTACCGTCAGAGCCGGCGAAGGAAAGTGAGTTTCCGAAACAAGACGACCACACACCGGATCCGTCACCACCAAGATTGTTGAGGAAAGTAACATTGGAAGTGGAGCCTGGCTGGAAGTAAGAAGTGAGCTCCCAGCTTCCTGCTGCACCAGTGGCCTCTGGGGCAGAGCTGGAAGAGGAAGTCTCCTCCTCCTCCTCAGAGGATGTAGAAGAGGTGGTTGAGGTGGTTGAGGTGGATGATGTGGAGGAAGTGGTTGGCACAGAAGTGGAGATAACCTGAACTGCCTCGGTAGAAGTTGCATCCTGTGGAGCTTCAGACTGGTACTCGGCTGGTGTGACTGAGAACACAGTGGAAAGGGTGGTTGGAGCACTAGAAGAGTCACCGTTCTCAGTAACGGTGTTGCCAAACTGGTCAACGTAGACGGTGGCAGTGACCTCAACGGTCTCGTAGGCGGCGGCTCTCTTATGGGCGTGGTGAACGTGCTTGGTAGTTGCGCATTCCTCCTCGTCTCTCTTCACCTTCTTAGCGGAGGAACCACCCGATGGGTAGTAGACACCAAACTGGGAAAGGCTGATTGGACCTCTGAAGTGGACAGAGAGCTCCTCGTCAAGTGGTGACAAGGTACCGGAGAACTCCACCTCCTGCTGGGTACACTGACAACTGGAGTCATCCATAGCAGTGACATCCATGTAGGAACCAGAGTAACCGAGGCCGCTGTATGCAATAGCATCCACCTCGTTACAGTAGTAGTTGCCTCCGATGTATGAGCACGAGGAAGCAGAAGTGCCTCTGAGACTGGCAACAATGGCCAACAAAATGCTGGCAGAGAATCTCATTGTGTTGTTGTTATTGTTGTTGTTGATAGATATACTAGTCCACAACGTCTGATGTTTTCAAGAGACTGCAAAAAGATCTTGGCTATGTATTCAACTTATGTGGTGAAACAGGGCCAAGATATATTTGTGCTCTCCTGTTGTTGGCAGAGAAAGAAAGAATGAATGAATGAATGACAGTAGTTGGCGTTGAATAGCTGAGAAAACACACAACAACAGAAATACGGGAGCCTATAGATATACAGAAACCTGTCAAGTTCAAGTTGGTTGAGGGTTTAGAAGCGAATGAAGACGAGAAAGAAAGTGTGGTTGAAGATTGCGAAACAGGTATCTTAAAAAAGTTCAAGGGTAGAAAATGCTGAGCAGGCAGAATATCAGAAAAAGGGGAATGTCTGCACAACTCGCAGCTGAACCGCCAACCACACACATCTTTTACAACCCTCCATGGCTCCCATGGCCGGAGGAACTCCTACTTGTGCTCGTTGCTACCTTGATTTGGTGGAATCACCTGTGGCTGGTTTCGGAAGCGTCGCGTGTGTGCATATTTTGTAAGGAGGCTGGCATGAGAGCTACATGAAAGATGCACGGCCCCTCAAGCCTCTCGCATAAATGCGTGGGAAAACCGTGTTTTATGTTTACGCTCGTCCGAAAAGGGCAACTGATTTTTACATCAGGAACGCTCTGGGGAGAATGTGTGGGTGGTGGGTTGTGGGTCGCATAGACGACGGGTAACTTGATTACTCTTTTGGTGTTTAATCTGGGTAGGCCAGTAGTGTTAAGGGCACCAAGTTGGGATCTCGGAATATTCCCACTTTCCTAAAGCGATCAAATGAGCATTTAGCGAGGGCGATGAATGTGTATAGGGAACGAAGAGCAGAAGGCGGAGCCGAAGCGCAATAGTTTGATGAAGGAGGAAGGAGTGTAGGGTTGGCGTTTAGCGAGAAGCCTAAGCCTTGAAGCCTTGAAGCCTTGAAGCCTTGAGGCCTTCCACCCTCCACCTCTAGAAATCACGCTTTGCATAGCAACGAGGAGACTTTGGCATTCTTCCTTATTCTGGTGCAGGGGAAAAATGGAAAAATTCTCTTTCCAGAGGTGAGGATGTAACTATTTTTTAGAATCGTAAATTAAACAAATGGTATGTCTCAATTTTTTCAGTTTTGAGATGAATCAATCCCATGAGGCATCCTTCAATGAGGCATCCTTCATGTACTATGATGTAAGTCCATCATCTCTCAGCATATAATGTGCCAGCGTAGTATGGTATCTTTCACGCATTGTCTCGCATGAGTAGTAGGAACCTAAACCTAAACCTAAATTGAGCATATGTGTCTGTAGGCCGCATACGCTAGCCTCATTCACCCTTTGGTATCCAGTACCCACATGTATTTCCACCTTGCCTGCGGAGGGGGGGGGGGGGGGATTTACACAGATAGGCGAAAACACAAACAAAAACATACGAGACGGAGTTTGTACACACCCCACAAAAAGATGAAAATCAAAATAACACATTTGAGGTTTCTGTTTTTGTGGTTTTTGTTTTTGAAATCATTTCTTCTCTGAATACCTTCTAGAATGTGAGCCTTGATTTCTAGGGCCGGAGGAGGAGGGGGCCCCGGAGAGTTTCCGTCCTCCCAATAGTGTAAGTCGTCATGGTAGCAGGCAGGGCACCGGGCACCGAGAACTGCATGAACGTGTTAGACGAGCTGTTGTTAGCTAACGGTCGATGAGCAAAGGGGTCTAGACCATTTTTTGTATGCCTGATGTCGTCATTAGATGAAAATATATTACATGAGTTTACTGGTCCTCGGCAACCAAATCATCAAATTCTCTAAGGAAACACACCGAAAGGAATATAGAATTTGTGACTGGCATGACTTTTTTTTCCTCTTGAAGTTACTTAAGGTGGTGGATCGAGAAGACCGAGAAGATCAAGAAGACCGAGAAGATCGAGAAGATCGAGACTGCTTACTCTTTTGGTGCGCCGCTACACTCAAACTGAATGGAGAATTCCTGTAAATGGTTTTTTTTTTGTAGGCTCCACATATTTGTAGTATCAAATAGGTCTATATCTTTCTTGTTTGAATTTCTCCTCCTGGTTTGGGTTAGTGGATCTTCTAAACGTCTCCAAACAGTAAAAATTCCTAGTTTCAACAACACCATTTCCAAGAACCTGCTACTATTCTAGTTTTACGGAAACTGCATATTCTTTTCGTTTTCATTCGGAATTTTCTATAATTATACGCAAGATGAACTTCAAGTATTCCTAGTTTTAAATTTCTAGATTTTTTTAATCCAGGGAAGGATTAAAATGGCAATAGTTTATTCACAAATCTACAGAAACAATAACAAATATCGATAGCAAACAGATTAATTGGTGATGCTACAAGTTTTGAAAAGATCAGTATAGAACTATGGAAGGGCACATACGCCGAGGCACAACACACTCACAGAGAGAGAGGGACAGAGAGAGGGACAGAGCGAGAGGGACAGAGAGAGACCGAGGCAACGAGAGGGACAGAGAGAGAGAGAGAGAGTGGAGCACCATCGGCCGACCTAATCTGGCCCCACACGCAAAGCAGATGAGGTCCCCCTCACCTAGATGCCAGCGGACTCCGAAACTGATGAGAATCATCTGCACTCTCTCCATGCAAAATATGGATAGTTACAGACACTATGGATCGTAGGTTCGAGACACTCACCAGTAAAAGAATTCCATGGGATCTGGGGGAAGTGATTTGATTATCATTTCTTATTCTGGCCGTGGTTTTTTTTTGTGCTTCCACAGCCGTTCCTGGGGGACCTGATGGATGCAGAGGTGTCGGTCATACCATCGACAAATTCTCCTGTTAAGGTATTAACTCCGAGTAGTGGTGGGACCAACTCAGATGTCAACGGAGATCTAACGGACGCAATATGCACCTCCTTCTCGCGCCTGGATTAAAAAGAAAGGGGGACGAATAGAAATCGCCTACAGGTTCAGGAACCGCCTACAGGTTCCAAAAACGCCTTCCGAATGATATAAAATCCGACGGAAAGGCGCAGTAACCACATTATCGTTCCGAGACTTCCAGCCGGACACCAGATGCCCACGAAAGGTTCTTAGCAGCAAGTGAGGTATTGAGAAAGAAGATGGGAAAGGAATGAATGCAGAAAGAGTAGTATCTCTGAATATCCTTCGGCTGTTAGAGGCTCCGTATTTTTTTATAATATTAATGGGCTCACAAAGTTCAACCATCTTTTTAAGGGCCTATCGAGCGTACGGTTTTTCTTCAGAAAGGCGTAGTCGTCAACCGTTACACACAACCAACGGCTGGGCTTTAAAAACTGCATAATTGCTGCTCGCTCTAAATAGCAACGATAGCAATCTGGCCAGTAAGGCTCATCCCGGCACGGTATCTTATGCACTTTTATTTCCAAGCATGCATATTACAGTAACTCTTAGACAATGCCAATAGAAAGGAAAATGGATTGTTCTACCGGGAATATAACCTTCCCGCTGCCCCGACCCGGCTAAGGTCCTTCCGGTCAGAAATTTCAGCCGGATTTAAGACGGACGCACCACACTGCACTAATTCCTATCGTCGAACTTGCCAGACCCTCCAACTGTGCTGTTCCTCTTAGTAATCTCCAGTTGCTTCGCACCTTGTCGGCTGCCGCTATGGAGCGACGCTGGCTTGACTAATGCACGCAGGGCGATGTGGCGCTGCTCGGCCCAGATACAGTAAGCAAGGCGAGCCAAACGGGCCAAGGGCCAAGGGCCGCAGACAAAAAGGGTAAGCGGCCAAAATACAAGCAACACACCTACACACACTCACACATAGTGTGGAGTGGTGTGGATTATTGGTTGCTCGCCAAGATTTACCAGAGCATGCCATTAACTACTACACCTTCAGTTCCTATAGCTGCTTTTGTCACACACGTCACCTTTCTTTAGCAGAACTTGATTACTGGAAGGACTCGATTACGGGAACTATACAACTATCTGATCATCTTCCATGCGTAAGCGTTTTACCCTCTAAAACCTTAAGTCACATACAAGATCCCACAAGATTATACAAGATTGCTGTCCATGATGTGTCCATTGTAAAGGGCTGCCTGAACAAACAAACAAACAAACTCAAATAGTGCACCCACCCAGTGCACCTTCGCATATTCCTCGGACCGAATGTGTAAGCAATTTTGACTCTTTTGGTACGCGCCTACTTCCTTCCTATTCTACCTCCCTCCTATTCTACCTGTCTTGTACCCGGCCCTCTACTGCCCATCTCGTTATACGTTCTTCTTCTGTAATACTCCCAGCCCGGCTATTCCCCCATCATCCCCCCCATCCCCTCCAAAAGCCTCTATTCTCGCCCTACCCTGCCACTTACTGCAGCCCCTCTGCAGTATTTGTCCGAACATTATCCGTAGCACGCGCAGTAATAATCGGGTGCTGACTGACGGAAGCGCAGAAGCCAGAAGCCCTCTTGCATATTGCAGCAAGGTATTATGCATCTCAGTAAGCATTAGGAATAATCACAACACACACTAAATTATTTACAGAGTAGGCTGAGACAGGCGGCCGGGCAGGCAGAGGCTGCAGGTGGAATTATTTTGGAGTAAAGTGAAAGGCCGCCAAGTTCAGAAGGTATCACCAGGTGTGTGTGTAGAGATTGTGTTTGTATTTAAGGTGAGTTTGCTGCTGATTTGGTGAGATTGCTGATTTCGAGATCCTGACGTTTTCGAGTGCAATAGGACCGTTTTCCCGTTCTTCGATATTTAGCTATATACATAATCACAACTGTACTGCCAACAATGGAAGCTGAAAATCTATCGCACCAATCTTCAGGTGATGATGTGCAGTCCTTCAGAGGTTACGATGATGGAGACGATGACAGCGGCGGCAGACTTCAGCTCGTGAAAACAGTGACGGAGTCTGTGAATGCAAACCCAGACGACAATGTTCTCACGAGGCTCTCCACGTTGTCCAAGGCGGTATCGAGGCTCACCTCGAAGAACATGAAGGCATTTGCCATTGATAAGGATGATTTCGACCTCCAGAGAGTGCTCAGGTTCATCGTGAGGAGTTCCCACGAACAGGGGATCCACCTCAAATCTGCCGGTGTCGAGTTTGAGAACGTCACCGTTGTGGGCAAAGACAATGCCGCCTCCATAGTGCAGACCGTTGGTGACACCGTGCTGGCACCATACCACCTGGCCCAGAAACTCCTAGCTTCGTCGGGCAAGCCAAGTGGCCCCAAAAAGAGCGGCGTCAGAAACATCCTACAGAACATAAACGGTTTCGTCGAAGCTGGTGAAATGTGTCTTGTGTTGGGACGTCCAGGTGCTGGTTGTTCCACCTTTCTCAAGACCATGGCTGGAGAGACTGAACAGTACGTTTCTCTTGACGGTGACATCTCCTATAACAACATCCCTCAAGAGGAGATGATGAGGCTTTTCAAGAATGAGGTTATCTACAACCCTGAATTGGATGTGCATTTCCCACATTTGACGGTGGATCAGACTTTAAGATTCGCCCTTGCATGCAGAACCCCCAACACCAGAATCGATGGAATCTCCAGAGGTGAGTACATTAGAACCATGAGAGATCTGTGGGCCACCGTGTTTGGTTTGACCCATACTTATAACACCAAGGTTGGTAACGACTTTGTGCGTGGTGTTTCGGGTGGTGAGAGAAAGAGAGTGAGTATTGCCGAAGCCCTGGCCGCTCAGGGTACCATCTACTGTTGGGATAATGCCACCAGAGGTCTCGATGCCTCTACTGCATTGGAGTACGCCCAGGCCATTAGAACTTCTACCAACCTTTTGAAGACTGCTTCCCTCGTCACCATCTACCAGGCTGGTGAGAACATTTACGAAACATTCGACAAAGTCACCGTGCTCTACCACGGTAAGCAGATATATTTTGGTCCAGCCGACCGGGCCAAGGCCTACTTTGTGAACATGGGGTTTCTGTGTCCACAACGTCAATCCACTGCAGAGTTCCTCACTGCCGTGACTGATCCTCTTGGCCGTACTGTCAAGCCAGGCTACGAGTCCAAGGTGCCCAAGAACGCTTCTGAGTTTGAGCAGTTTTGGCTCACCTCTCCTGATTTTGCCGCTCTGAAGCAACAGATCCTTGAGAGAAAAGGCGCCGTTTCTGAGCAGGAGACAAAGGATATCCTTGCCAAGTCCAATGCCCAAGGTAAGATGAAGGGTCAGAGGCCAACTTCAAGATTCACCGTCAACTATATGGAGCAGCTCAAACTCTGTACCATTAGAGGTAAGAATAAGATCATTGGTGACAAAGCATACACTGCCACAATGGTTGCTGCTGCTGTCATCCAGGCTCTGATCATCGGATCTCTGTTCTGGGACACTCCAAATACTACACTCGGTGCCTTTGGGCGTGGTGGTGTTATCTTCTTTGGTGCACTTTATTTCTCCCTTATGGGCCTTGCTGAGATGGCTACAAGTTTCCAAAACAGACCCATCGTTAACAAGCAGAGGGGTTACTCTTTCTACCACCCGTCTGCCGAGCTCCTTTCCAATACCGTCACCCAGTTGCCTGTCAAGTTTGTTGCCATTTTGCTCTTTGCCATCCTGGTGTACTTCTTGGCTGATATGAAGCGTGATGCAGGTTCATTCTTCACCTATGTGCTGTTCATCAACCTGACCGCTCAGGTAACCTCTGCCATTTTCCAGTTTGTTGCATCCATGACCCCATCCATCTCTGCCGCCAATGGTGTGGCTGGTATTTTTATGCTCTCGTTTGTGCTGTACTCCTCTTATCTGATCCAGAGGCCCTCCATGGTTCCTTGGTTCAAGTGGTACTCTTACATGAACCCTGTGTTGTATGGTTTCGAAGCAATGGTCACTACTGAATTCCACGGTAGACACATGGACTGTGCCACACAGAACTTGGTGCCCACCGGCCCTGGCTATCTTGACGTTTCTCCTTCCAACCAGGTGTGTGCCTTCATTGCCAGTGAGGGCCAGACCTGGGTCCAGGGTGACAATTTCCTTGCTGTTAACTACCAGTACAGCTTTTCACACGTGTGGAGAAACTTTGGTATTCTCATTTTGTATCTCATTGCCTTCCTTGGCATGAATGCCTTTGCTGTTGAAAAGTTCAACCCTGACCAGATTGCAGGTGACCACCTGGTGTTCATTAAGGGTGGAAACATCCCAAATGATTTGTTGGAAGGCGCGGTTGATGAAGAGGCTACTACTAATGGATCCAATGAGAAGGATGATGCCTCTACATCTCCAGCTTCCCAGGAGATGGACGATCAGCGCCAGAAAGTTGATGCTGCAGAGCACAGACTTGGTTCCGATGAGATCTTTATGTGGCAGAATGTTGACTACAATATTCCATACAAGGGTGCCACCCGTAAGCTTTTGGATGATGTGCAAGGATACGTCAAGCCAGGTACTCTTACCGCTCTTATGGGTGAGTCTGGTGCTGGTAAGACCACTCTGCTCAATGTTCTGTCTCAGCGTATTGATATGGGTGTCATTACCGGTGACATGCTTGTCAATGGTAAGCCAGTGACCAACTCTTTCAAGAGAAGAACTGGTTACGTCCAACAACAGGATGTCCACATTGCTGAGTTGACCGTTAGAGAATCCCTTATCTTTGCCGCCCGTTTGAGAAGACCACTGTCTGTTCCTGATGCCGAGAAGATCGAATACGTTGACAAGGTTATTCAAATCCTCCAGATGGAAGACTATGCCGACGCTGTTGCCGGTGAGACAGGTTATGGTCTTAACGTTGAACAGAAGAAGAAACTCTCCATTGCCACCGAGCTTGTTGCCAAGCCATCTCTGCTTTTGTTCCTGGATGAGCCAACCTCTGGCTTGGACTCTCAGTCTGCCTGGGCCATTGTTCAGGTTATGAGAGAACTGGCCAATGCCGGCCAGGCCATCCTGTGTACTATCCATCAGCCATCAGCCACCCTTTTCGAAGAATTCGATAGACTGTTGCTCTTGAGAAAGGGCGGTCAGACCGTTTACTTTGGTGATATCGGAAAGAACTCGGAAACCATCCTTTCCTACTTTGAGAGAAATGGTGCCCGTAAGTGTAAGAGTACTGAAAATCCTGCTGAGTATATCCTTGAAGCCATTGGAGCTGGTGCCACCGCTTCCACCCAGGAGAACTGGTTCGAGAAATGGTCCAGCAGTGCCGAATGCAGAGATACCACCCAAGAAATCCATGAGCTCGTTTCCGAAACCCTTCAGAGACCCGTCACCGGTGGTTCAGAGGAGGCCTCAACCTTTGCCACTCCTTATTGGTACCAGTTGAGACTTGTTACTATCAGAACAGGCCTTCAATTCTACCGTGATATGAACTACATCATGTCGAAGTTTTCCTTCTTCGTCTTTGCCGGTCTCTTTATTGGATTCTCTTTCTGGAATGTGAAACACACAGTCACAGGATTGCAAAACGTTCTCTTTGCCAATTTCATCTCAGTTGTGCTGTCTGCTCCTCTCACCAACCAGATCCAGGACAGAGCGATTGCATCCAGAGAGATCTTTGAGGTAAGAGAGAGTAAATCCAATACCTTCCACTGGTCCACCCTTCTCATTGCACAGTTCCTCAACGAGATTCCATACTCAATTATCTTTTCTACCCTTTACTGGATCTGTTGGTGGTTCCCAATTCAGCTCGACAACTCGGCAGACCGTGCAGGTGTTTGGTGGATGAATTACTGTGTTTTCTTCCAGCTTTACTACGTATCGCTTGCCTTGTGTGTGGTGTATTTCTCCCCCGACCTGCCATCTGCCAATGTCATTGTGTCGTTGCTCTTCAACTTCATCATCTCTTTCTGTGGTGTTGTGCAGAATGGTAACCTTATGCCTGGCTTCTGGAAGTTTATGTGGAGACTCTCGCCTTATACCTACTTTGTGGATAACTTTGTCTCTCTGTTGTTGCATGATAGGGGTGTCACCTGTTCTGCTGAGGAGTTGTCTGTTTTGCAACCTCCATCAGGAATGACTTGTGGTGCCTTCTTGGACACATTCCTGAACTCGAGTTTCAGCCACCTCGCCAACCCTGACGCTACTTCAAACTGTGGTATCTGTCAGTACTCTATCGGTGATGACTACCTCGACAGCGTTGGAATGAGTTACAGCCACAGGTGGAGAAACTTGGGTTTCTTCTTTGTCTATATCATTTTCAACATTGTTGCAATGCTGAGTCTCTACTGGTATGTGAGAGTCAACAAGAACCACGTGTCACTCTCCTCTCTTGGCTCCCTCACTTCTATCTTTAACAGAAAGAAGAAGGTCTCGGCTTAGATAAAAAACCATTTCCATATTTCTCATACTTCCCTTTCATCTCTTTGATCTTTAACATACATACATTCTAGGGGTTCTTTGCGTCACCAGCAACGGCACCCGACTGCTGGTGTAATGGCTCTGATTTTGGGTTGTGAAGATAACCCCTAGTGAACAGATACTTTTTCTGGTTCGTTTGTTTTTCTTTCCTTTCTATCTCTCTCTCTCTCTCTACTACACAGCATTTATCCTGTCTAGCTTATGGTGACAGCTGGATCGCTTACGAATTTTATAGATATACCACAGCAGCAGTTCCCATACCCATCAGAGTCTTTCGGTATGCCCCGCAAAGTTAATTAATATTATACGTTTTATACTACTCAGCAGGTTTTTGTAGATCATTCTTTGATTTCAATTTTATGAAGCCTTTCCCACTAGATAGAGATCAGTAAAAGTGTCTGATTAGTGTAGCATCTGTGTGTATAAATTCCACCTGCATGAAATATTACTACTTAGCATAGTGACGTACAAACCTCCCCGATTCAAGCGCTATGGCGCAGTGGAAGCGCGCAGGGCTCATAACCCTGATGTCCTTGGATCGAAACCAAGTAGCGCTAGTTTTATTTTTTTGTGAATTTATTATCTATAATTAACTTTTTGTTATATGAATCAAGCTATTGTCTTATTTCCATTATCACTTTTATTTATTATCCGAGGTCGCACTGGTAGTAAAATAAAAACAATTATGGCTCGGTCAATATTCGTAACTCTTAACATTAATCTATATACAATGAGAGCGGTTATATACAGCGGTTATATACAGCGGTTATATACACTCTTCATATATCATTTTGTCTGGACCTTTTGGAGGCTTCTTCAATTATCTTGACAACTTCAGTCTTCAACTTCTCTTGGATCTCATCAATTGCACTAACGTCTTCACCGGCATGCTCTCTGATAGCCTTCACCAGGTCTCTAGCTTGAGCAATTCTGCCTATGAACTCAGTACTCACGTCTTCATCTATGTGTTTACTCCAATCCGACATCGCCTGCTCACAGTCAAAGCAAATTAGCTCTAAATTATTGGCCTTTGTGATGATTGCACGCTTTGCAGCATCTTCGGCGCTCAGCTTCTTGGAGTCGGTAACCATCCTTTCAATCTCGGTTTCATCCAGTCCAATCGAGTCATATACAGTGATGGAAGCCTGTTTACCACTTGTTTGATCAACTGCATTCACCTTGATGATACCATCGGCATCGATGTCAAAAGTCACCTGGATCTTGGGCACACCCTTTGGCTGTGGGGGAATATCAGACAACTTGAACTTTCCAATCAGTTTATTGTCCTGAACAAGCGGTCTCTCTCCTTGGTAGACATTGACTTCAATTGAGTTTTGGCCATCAACTGCCGTCGAATACAGCTGGTTGATCTTGCATGGAATTGTAGTATTGCGAGGGATCAAGGGGGAAAAAATGCCCCCAAAAGTCTCAATGCCGAGCGTCAAAGGTGTGACATCCAGCAGCAACACGTCTTTTACACTGCCAGATAAAACAGCACCTTGAATTGCAGCCCCCAATGCTACTGCCTCATCAGGGTTAACTGATGTGCTGGGCTTCTTCTTGAACAACTCCTCAACCATTTTCCTTATTTTCGGCATTCTCGTCATACCACCCACCAATATCACTTCATCTATGTCTCTTACTGTGAGCTCAGCATCCTTGAGAGCCTTTTTGACTGGCTCCAATGTGTTATTGATGAGGTGAAGACTCATGTTGTCCAGCTCCTCTTCTGTTATATCAAGAGAGATGTTCTCAGTGCTTGTGACGAATGGAAGTTCAATAGAGGTGGCAGGAACATGGGATAGTTCAATCTTGGCCTTCTCTGCCGCCTGCCGTATCCTCTGCAACACCAGCAAATCCCCTGACAAGTCTACGTTTGTCTTACTCTCAAAGTCTTTGAGAATGTAGTTCACCAAAAGATTATCAAAGTCCTCACCGCCTAGATGGGTATCACCAGCAGTTGACCTAACTTCAAACACACCATCTTCAATGTCAAGAATGGAAATATCAAATGTTCCCCCTCCGAGATCGTAAACAGCCACAATCCCATCTCTTTTCTTCTCAAGACCGTATGCCAGAGAGGCAGCCGTGGGCTCATTTATCACCCTCAACACGTTCAATCCGACAATTTCACCAGCAGCCTTTGTAGCCTGACGCTGGGAATCGTTGAAATAGGCAGGAACAGTCACCACTGCATTCTTGACTTTGATACCAAGCTGTCTCTCTGCAACCTCTTTCATTTCCTTAAGGATATACCCTCCTATCTGACTAGGAGAATATGTCACGCCTTCAGAAGTCTCCAACCAGGCATCTCCATTGGAATGCTGAACAATACGATAAGGAACCATCGATATGTCTTTATGCACTTCGAAGTCAGAGAATTTCCTACCGATAAGCCTCTTTGTGGCATAGAAGGTGTTTTCATGGTTGACCACCCCCTGCCGCTTGGCCCTGTCGCCCACAATCACCTCACCGGTCTTCCTAAATGCCACAATGGAGGGCGTTGTTCTTCCACCTTCATCGTTCTCAAGGATTCTGGGTGCTAAACCTTCCATTACAGCAACGGCTGAGTTGGTGGTGCCGAGATCAATACCAATGACTCTGGAAGTGGGTATACCACCATCCGAAGCAGGCACAGCCGACGAAGATGACGATTGATATCTTACCGATTGATATCCTGCCAATTGATGAGTTGTTGAATGGTATGCAAAGCGGGAAATTATAGCGGTGGCACTTGTGGATGCCATACCATTCTTCACTATATTACAGGCCGTATGTGCGTTCATGGCCACACCTCCTCTGGAGAGGTGATCCCTAATAGTTGCTGCTGCTACTGATAGCATTTTTCACTTAGTCTCACTGAAGGTGCAGTGCAACCTTTGACGCTTAATTGTATACACCAACAAGTAAGAATATACAAACCAACAGTCACCATACAAGAAGAACCTGACCGACAATCAGAGCTCCTCTCCAGCCGACTCGTCATATATCCATATATATATATATATATATAGGCACTCCTCAATTGCGGCAATGATAGATAGAACACACCACATCATCATTGCAGCCCTCCATGACAGTGTCATGACATCACTTGCCATCCGCAGGCAGCAGGATCATCTCGCAGGGCCCAGCTTAGAAGGCTCATCTCATCGGTCGCAACGGCTGCTTAACTATGGGTGGGCAAGGGAGAGACTACCCTAAAGGGGAAGAGTACCAGATTGTAGGAGAAAGGGCTGAAGGAGAAGGGGCTGAAGGAGAAAGGGTTAGAGATCATATATTCTGGAAAACTCAAACATATACAACAATCGGTTGTCATCTTTGATATTATGTTAATAATTTTTGGTCAGAGATGTGAAGAGTAGAGGGAAGTGTAGTTTCTTCAAAGTGATATTGGTTATGTGTAGAGGAGGTGTAAGAGGAGGTAGGTGTAAGAGGGGGTGTAGGTTTAAGTGATAATATAGTAATAGAACATATATTGTCAATGCAAGCCATTAAGTCTATATTGGCGATGATGCCAACACTATGTATGGGAATGGGAATAGATTATTATCGAATAGATTATTATCTAATGGATACTTCCAATAGATGTCTACTTGAGACATAGGTGCCTCCAAGTTATCCTTCCAACAGGTACTTCCAATCGATACTTCCAATAGAGCCACGTAATCGAGACTTCTAAGCGAGAAACCCAACAAAGTTTTATAATACAATTTTGTATCCCCATTTCGAATGATGAGATGAACAATAAGGTGACAAACCACCTTATTGTTCTATCACTTCCTCCTTCCTGTATCCCTTCTACCTTCTCTCTTTTCTTCATTGCCCCTATACAGTACAGTACACTTGCCATGGGCCAGATCACCAGAGTGCAATAATGCCGATGATACCGGGCTGAACTTGAGATGAGCAATGACACGTCCACTTTGACAATTAGGAATCTCAGCCAGCGATTCTCCAGAAACAGAATCAAAGATCTGGGCCCCCGCTTGGTACTCGTAGGTAACACCAATTGCACCACCGTCTCTGCTCACATCAATGGCTCCGATAGGTTCGTCAACACTTGAAAACACATTCACACAGCTGAGTGTTCTGGTATCCCATTGCGATACAATCCCTTCGTTGGTGCCCACGTATATATATCTCCCCTTTGGGTCATATTTGATGCTTGTTGCTGAAGATTTGTGACCCTTCAATGTGTAGATCAACTGGATCTCACACGGCACATTGGGAGGAGGTGCCCCTGACTGCTCATCAACAACAGTATGCTTGAACCGATATAGAGGAACAGCCCCCGAAGAAAGTGCCAGCAAGAATATTCCGCTGTCGTTACTCCATTCAAGATCGTATATGTATTCTGACGTGCTCATCCGCACGATGACCTCATAGTTTTTCTCACAATCCAATATCGTGACGGTGTTTGTTCTATTCACCACTGCCAGGTATTTGCCATCTTTGGAAAATTTCACCAGTATATTGACATCATCACCTTCCACTTTCAAGTTGCGCAGTTGCTGGTACTCTCTGTTGAGATGGAGAGTCTCCCATATCCTCACCCATTGGTCTCTCCCCACAGTTGCAAACCGAAACTCATGAATTGGGTTCCATGAAATGCTTTCCACCGGTTTGTCATGACAATTGGGTATGGTCAAGGGGTCCGAAGTTGACTCGTGTGATCTTTTCCATACTCGCACACTTCTATCTGTTCTGCTGTAGCATAACCTGGTACCCGTGGCATTCCACTGCAAAGCCAATACCGCAGAGTCCCTATCTGTCTCTTTATCATTGAGCACCTCCGGCTTCAAATTGGAATATACATTTTTGTTAGACATTTTGGTATTAAACGATGCTCAACTGATATGGACTAAATATCCCTGTCGCCATCTCTGCTCCAACACACACTATATCCACATTCATATCCACATTAATATCCACATTCATGCTTCCTATCTAGATAGATCATCCACATAGTGATGAGGGCCCTCCCCTCCACTGCAGGCCTTTTCCATGCTTCTCCATTATGAGGCGCACTCGCATGCAGGAGAGAGAGTTCCACTACAGCACTGCACTACTTTTCAGTTCGCATTACGTGTCTCGATTTATCTACAAGAGACGAGGCTGTTGATATTACCCCAGATAGAGTGAACAGCCAACTTTCTACAGGAAATATTCATACACAACATTTCTCAAACATGGTGAGTGGTGGTTAGATAGAACAGGGGTTGTTTGGACGGCATCTGTTGAGGGGTAGAGCGTGCCATATGGGCAGATAGGGTAATGATCGTGCAATATGGGCAGGGCAGATAGGGTGATTTGATCTTGCCATCTCGACATTTCGACATTTCAGATTGAATTTCTCAGATTCACTTATTAGCCCTCATGTTCTTAGGGCTGTGACTTGTGCGAGATCAGTTTTGTGGATCTTTATCGCTTCCTGCAGCTTGCACTGCTCCCCCACTGCTTCCCTTTGCAGCATTTCATCACGACGACTAACACTTTATATAGGCCCTCCAAACACCAAAGCAGCGTGCTGCCAATCAGAAATTTGCCAAGAGTCTTGAGAAGAAGATGGGCAAGGCTAAGCCAAAGGATGCTAAGAAGGAGCTGCCAATCTCCAAGACGTGGCTTGGTACGTGAAATTAGGAGCTGTTGACTTTTTACGGGAGACTAAGACAGTGTATTGTAGATATCACGTCTACATATGCCGGATTTGTGCCCCACCCACCCCTTTCATCTATATAATACTAACAACCTCATGAAGCCGTTTTGCTATTTTTGCTCATAGGAGGTGGTGTTCTTGAGCTTGTACGTTTGATTTTCCCGTAATTGGATACAGCCTGAAGAAAGAGGAGTTGATGAAGTACTCGTCCATACCATAGGCGGTCGACTGACTGAAGTCAGCTGTGGAGTCATCATACAATCAAGGGCAGCCGTTGATCTGATACTGTACTCTTATTCCATTCGAACTAGTTTGGAGATTTTGAGATTTTAGGGTTTTGAGAGTTTGTCGTAGTTTCATTTGTATTATTATATGTACTTGAGTTATCGTGAGCAAATTCCACACCCTGTAGTAGTCACCCTGTAGTAGTCACCCTGTGGTAGCCACCAGGTAGTAATGAGAGAGTGGACATGGTCCCAAGAAAGACCCAACGAGAAGTTATCATTTCCAACACTAATTCCATTTCAGTTAAATCCATTTCAATTAATTCCATTTCAACTAAATCCATTGTAATTAAATCCATCCCATATACTTCCTCTATAAACATACAACTATATCAAAATATACCTGGTCTATATCACCCCCACTCACCTCTTCAGCTTAGCTAGTCAGCCTCTATGCAAGTGCCTCTCTCTCTAAGCGCATCTCTGAACTATGTAGGCCCACCCTCTACTGCCTACCAGTTAGGTACCAACCAGTTAAGGCCTACCAGTTAAGGCCTACCAGTTAAGGCCTACCAGTTAAGGCCTACCAGTTAGGGCCTACCCTCTACTGCCTACCCTTTATGGCCTACCCTTTGTGGCCTACCAGTTAGGGCCCCCACCCACTCTTCACCTCTCTGCGATCTGAGCGTGTACTTACCTATTTTCTCTCCTATATCTCCAGGCGCCCAGGCGCCCAGGCACCCTCCTCGAAGCGGAGCTCTCAGAGCTCTCAGTGCCCTGGCATCCCATCCCGCCCTCCATCACCCACCGCCCATCTCTCTGGCACTTCCATTTGTAAGTCGTGCACTGTTCAATCCAACACTGAATGAGCGAACCACAGAGGAATAGCCAACCACAGCTCTTAGAAAAAGTGCTGAGGTAATCCACTGTGTACCGTGCAGGGAGAGGGAAGCATAGTGTAGAGACAGAGACAGAGACAGAGACAGAGACAGAGACAGAGAGAGAGAGAGAGAGAGAGAGAGAGAGAGAGAGAGAGAGAGAGAGAGAGAGA